>CANSNZ010000954.1:0-200434 GCA_947646795.1 Beta lomatogona
TCAATCTCAATTTTACATTTTAACTTAATTTCCTGAAAGTGTTTTATTTAATTTATTTGGATTAATGTATCTTCAATTAATCCAATTTCACATTATAACTTACTTCCTGAAAGTGTTTTACGAAGGCTTGGATTTAACTTCAGTCTGCCTTTAATCTAATTACGGAAAACCTTAACTCGAGTGTTTTATTTAGTTAGCCTGATTAATCTCGCCTGAATCCAATTACATCATAACTCACTTCAGTGCTGAGGTTATTGATTAATTCTTTCGCTCAAATTAAATTACATAAAAACTTAACTCGAGTGCTTTATTTATATTTAATTAACCCCTTCGCTCAATCTAATTGCTATAATAACTTTACCTTGTGTGTTTTATTGAAGTTATTTAATCAGTCTCTTCTGCTCAATCTAAATTAAGATCAAGTAACTTGGCCTCAGAGGTTTTGAGTTTAAAGCAGCTGATGAATCTTTCGCTTTCCAATCCAATTACCCAAAAACTTTACCCAATAGCGCTTTTATTTAGTTATTTGATTAACTTATATCGAAATTAAATTCAATTTAAGGCTAATAAGTTACTCCCAGTGCTTATTTAGCTATTCGACATTAAACTTTTCTGCCTTAATCTAATTGAAGAGAATCACTTGAAAGTGTTTTATTTACTTTATTTTATTAGAACCTTTCGTCTAATCCAATTTACATTATAACCTTACCTCAAGTGTTTTATTTAGTTATTTGAGTAACTCCTCTGCTCAATCTCAATTGAAGAAGTACTATAACTAAATTCGAGTGTTTTATTTAGCAGCTCGAATTAACCCTTCACTCAATCTCAATTTGGCATTTTTAACTTAATAAAAAAGTTTTATGTTTTTAATTATTTGATTGACTCCTATCTCTTGCTCAATCTCAATAGATATAACCTACTTTAAAGTTTTATTTAGTTAGCTTGGATTAACCCTTACTGCTCCAACTAATTACATTATAACTTTACTTTCGAAGGTTTTATTTAGTTATTTGATTAACTCCTTTTGTTTAATAATAATTGGTTTCCAAAAACTTACTCAAATGTTTTATTTAGTTATTTGATTAACCCATACTCAATTAATTCAATTGGCATACAACTTAATTTGAAAGAAGCTTATTTAGTTATTCGATTAACCCCTTTCGCCTTAATCCAATTACATTTATAACTCAATAAAGGGGTTTTATTTTTACTTAGTATTCTCATTAACTCTTTCGCTCAAATTTAATTTAAGCATAACAACTTACCTCGAAAGTGTTTTATTTAGTTATTTGAGTAACCTTCGCTCAATCTAATTTTCACATTATAAACCAATCTAGTGTTTTATTTATTAATTTGAAAAACTTTCAACCCTGCTCAATCTAATTTTTACATTTTAACTTTACTTCCCAGTGTTTTATTTAATTATTTCGACTGGAATTTATCTGTTCAAATCTAATAGCACTTATAATCTCCACTGAAAGTGCTTTATTGCTATTTCATCAACCTGTCTGTTCAACTCTAATTGGCATTATGGGAATCCTTACCTCCAGTGTTTCCATTTAGCTATTTGATTGAATTCCTTCGTTCAATCCATAATTATTTATAACTTACTTCCTGAAAGTGTTTTTAAGCATTTGATTAACCCCTTTCGCTCAATTAAATTACATAAAAACTTAATCGTAGTGTTTTATTTAGTTATTTAATTAACTCCTTCTGTCTAATCTAAATTACATAATAATCCTACCTCAAGTGTTTTATTTAGTTATTGATTTGTTCCTTCGCTCAAATCCAATTCCTCACACTAGAACTTACTCGAGTGTTTTATTTAGTTATTTGATTAACTCCTTTCGCCTCAACTAAATTACCTAAAAACTTAATTCAAATGTTTTATTTAGTTATTTGATTAACCTTGCTACCGAATTAAATCTAATTACTAATAAGCTACCGTATATAGTTTTTATTTAGTTATTCGATTAAACTCTTTCGCCTAAATTTAACTTTTTTTTTTTTAATATTACATTATAATCCACCAGTGTTTTATTTACTTATTCGATTAACTCCCTTTCGCTCAACTTAATTGCCATAACAATTTACCTCGAGTGTTTTATTTTAGTTATTTGAGTAACTCCCTTTCGTCTAACTAAATTTACATTATAAACTAATCTCGGAAAATTTTATTTAGTAATTTTGACTCAAGTCCTTCTGTCTAATCTCACTTTAATTTAACTTTTACTTCCAGTGTTTTATTTAATTATTTGATTAACTACCTCTGTTCATTCAAATTAAATGGCATTATAACTTTACTTCAGTGTTTTATTTAGTTATTTGATTAACTCCCTTCCTCGTCTCTAACTAATTACATTATCAACTTTACCCTAGTGTTTTATTTAGTTATTTGATTAATCTTTCTGCTCAATCTTAATTATATTTTTATAATCCTACTCTCGAGTGTTTTTTAAGTTATTTGATTAACTCCCTTTCTTGCTCAAGAATTAAAACACAAAAACTTTACCAAAAAAAGTTTTAGTTTAGTTATTTAAAATCTGCTAACCCTTCCTTGCCTTAATCCAATTAGCAGTAGCCAACTTACTCAGTGTTATTTAGTGCTATTTGATTAACCCCTTCAGTCTTCAACTAAATTCATCATTGCAACTTACCCGGAGTGTTTTATTTAATTGTTTGATTAACCCCTTTCGCTCAATCCAATTACCTAAAAACTTACCTCAAATGTTTCTATTTAGTTATTTGATTAACTCCATATCGAACATTTATTCTTACCATACAATAACAACCCTTACTCGAGTGTTTATTTAGCTATCTCGATTAACTCCTTTCGTTCAATCCAACTTACATTATAACTTACTCGAGTGTTTTATTTTTTACTTATTTGATTAACTCTTTTTGTTCAACTTAATTAAGCATAATAACTTACTTGAAGTGTTTTTTTCTCTTGTTATTTGATTTCCTCCTTCGCCTTCAATTCAATTACATTATAATTTACACAAGTGTTTTATTTAGTTATTTGAGTAACTCATTCGCTCCATTCCATTACATTATAACCAATCTGCGTGTTTTATTTAGTTATTTGATTAACTCCCTTGTTCAATTCACTTACATTTTAACTTACAATCGAGTGTTTTATTTAATTCATTTGATTAACTCATTCTAGCTTCAACTAATTCACTATAACCTACCTCGGAAAAGTTTTTATTTAGTTGGTCTCATTCGCTCCATTCGCTCTATCTAATTCTGCTACTATAACTTACCGAGTTAGTTTTATTTAGTTATTTGATTAACTCTTTCGTTCTATCTCAATTACATTAAAACTTACTTCAAGTGTTTTATTTAGTTATTTAATTAACTCTTTCGCTCAATTCAATTACATAATAACCCTAATTCGAGTGTTTTATTTAGTTATTTAATTAATTCTCCCTCGTTCTAATTCAATTTCGCAATACCTCACTCCGCGTGTTTTATTTAGTTATTTGATTAACCCTTTCGTTCCTCAATCCAACTACATCATAACTCACTCGAGTGTTTTTTTTAGTTATTTGATTAACTCTTTCGTTCAATCTCAATCACATTAATAACTTACCCAAGTGTTTTTATTTAGTTATTTGATTAACTCCTTTCAAGGAATCTCAATTACATAATAAACTTACTCGAGTGTTTGTGGAGCTAGGTTTAGTTATTTTGATTAACTCCTTCTGTCCTGGTTCACTTTTACACTTTCCTTTTCATCCGTCCCATAATACTTTACACTTCTATTTTTGGATATGAATCTAATTTATTATTTTAATCCTCTACCTTTTAAGTACTAGCCCATTCTCCCTCCAATTATATAATACCTTAATCTCGAATTTTTTTAATTACTTTGATTACTCCCTCTGTCTTAATACTCTTTTTACACTTCCTTTTTCTATCTGCCCCATAATACTTTTTACACTCATTTTTGGATACGGCACTTACTATTATTTAACTCGCCTTTGCTACATTGGCCCACATTCTCCCCTCCAAATAAAATAATACCACTCTACTACACACCAACTCTAACCCTATGGCCCTAAAAGACTTCCTAGTAAGTTACCATGTAATTGAATTCGAACCAAAGGAGTTAATCAAATAACTAAACAAAACACTCGTGCAAGTTATTTTGTAATCTGAACTGAACGAAAGGTGGCAATCGAATAACTAAACCAAACACTCTAGTAAGTTATAATGTAATTGAATCTGTCCCAAGGGAGTTGGAATCAAATAACTAAATAAATGATAAGGAAGGCCTCAACTAGGATATTAAAGCACTCATTCTCACAAGCCAACTCTTTCAAGTCAATGAAGACAACCGGGAAACCAGAACAAGTAAACGTGGGAATTTGATGTTTCTTCACCTCTAATCCCCCCCAGAACCCTAACCACAATCTAAACATACCAATTACCATTTCTTAGACACTGATTATTAAACACCCATCAATTAACACCCCTAAGATCAACGCTTATGGGAATTAATCTTCTGACTTACTTCAATAAACAAAATGTTTAGTCAATAAAATCACTCTAACCATTGAAGAGGTTAGACCGCCATTATTTATTTTAGTAAGCAAGAAAACCTTGCTCCTCAAGCATACCCAAACCACACCGCATTCACCACCAATTTAGAAAGGCCCTCCTCCTTAATTCTAGCCTAGAACTCAAGCCAAACTTAAGGAAACTTCTAACTTAAGGAAAGACAACAAGTACTTTCCTTGGCTTAGCACCTAAATGACACGCCGCAAGGACCACTACCTCGGACGCCACCTAGTTCACCAATCTCCGGAAACTTTCCTAAAATTCAACCATGACAACTAAATGACTTCGCAACCACCCCGAAATCTCTAAGGGATTTTCTTTCCTTTTATTGAACTTAAAACAACTTAACTAATTAACTAACATTTTAAACTATTAAGGACACGAATTTAAAATGCTAATAAGTTTCTTCCTCGTTTCATGTGGACACACGCCACAAATAGCATGCTTGTTAGCTATCAAATTGAAACCCATGTGTTCCATCAAAAGTGAAAACTTACTCTTCTTGACTTCGATGCCTTTGGATCCGCATCACTCTCCCCTTCTTCAAAAGAACTTTGCCCTCAAATTCTCATCATCATGGTAAGGAAAAGATCACCACTATTGAAAGTAGCACTCACATTGCCATAATCACTTGCAAGTCGATTTTGTAAGCTCCATCTCCCATGACTCCAATGACTGCGAAAGGTCCATCAGCTCCCAGCATCAACTTGTTTTTCCTTTTGCTCGGAAACCTTTCCTTCCTCAAATGTATCCATACTAGGTCACCTTCCTTGAACTTAGGTCGGCGCCAAAGCTTGTTAGAACCCGCTCCTTATATTTATCGATTCATTTTCTCAACTTGAGCTTTAACTTGCGCACAAGTCTTGCTAAAAGCTTCCATCCTTTTCTTTGAATCTGCATTTATCTCACTTCTAGGAAGAGTAAAAAGACTCAATAGGGAGAAAAGGATTAACTCCATAAATGATCTCGAATGGAGAACGCAAAGTCGAGGCCGAATGGGAACCGTTGTAAGCAAATTCGCATGTGCAAGTTTCACATCCCAATCCTTTTGTGTTTTACTCACCAGGCTTACTCAACAAAGAACCAAGAGTTCGATTAGTAACTTCCTGGGCCTGGCTTCATCGAGCCGAGGGTGATGGCTTCTCAGGCTGAATAAGAGCTTTGCCCCCCCCATCTTCCACAAACACCTCCAAAAGTGGCTAAGGAATCTAGAATCTCCTATCCCAAACAATCGCTTCTAGGAATGCCATGAAGTCGAATTACCTCTTCAAATACAAATCAGCCAAGATCGGGACTCGTCATCCGTCTCGTACAAGGGAATGAAATGAGCCTTCTCCGAAAATTCTATCCACAACCACCATGATAGCATCTTTGCCTCTTTGAGTTCTAGGCAAACCAACAATGAAATCCCATGCTCACACTATCCCAAGGATGATCCGAACTCAGTAAAGGCGTGTAAAGCCTTTTATGCAAGGTGCTTTTGGACCTTTGCGCACGCCAGACACTATGCTCGCCACCACTTCGAGCACATCTTCTCATCATGTTAGGCCACTAAAAATGTTCTCACTCAAAGTATCAAGTGCCTTTTGAATGCCAAAATGACCAAAGTAATACCTCCCACTATGCATTTTACAAACTAGAAGCTCATGCATCTTGCACTTTGGGGACACACAACTTGTTTCCTTGTAAAAGAAAACCCTCTCAACCATGAACAAACCCTTTAGGAGCAGTGAAACTCGAACCAAGTTCATCATCTTCTTATAAAGCTCTTTCAAGTGTTCGAACCCCCATTACTCTCGGATCCATCCATAGCTAGCTAATAAGATCTCCTTGACAGGGCATCCGCCACAATATTGCTCTTTCCTCTCTTTGTATTTGGACGAGAAGGTGAAGGATTGGAGAAATCCTTGGACCCACTTGGCGTGCCTATGATTGAGTTTTGTTGGCCATGAACGTGTTTGAGCGCCTCATGATCCCAATGAAGGATGAATGGTTTAGGCCTCAAATAATGTCGACCACTGGGTCCAAAGCCCGAACAACAGCACAAACCTACGATCATACTTTGAGTAGTTCAACTTGGCACTATTGAACTTCTCACTAAAGTGACGAAATAGGGCGCTTCTCTTGGATCAAAAGCAGCACTAATTCCCAATCCACTCGCATCACACCCCTACCCTCGAACAACTTGTTGAAACCGCAAAGCAAGTATAGGAGCACCACACAACTCTCTCTTTCATTTCTTCAAAAGCCTTTTTGCGCCAAAGGAGCTACATACAAACTCACCCTTCTTCAACAAAGCGGTGATAGGAGTTTTATAATGGAAGAGAAGTTTCTAATGAACTTTCTATAGAACTGGGCCAAGCCATGGAAGCTTCTCCATCTCACTAGCATTAGTAGGGGCCACCCACGAAGAGATCAGGTTGCACCTTCGGTGGCTCAACATGAACTCCTTCCCTCGAAACAATGTAAACCAAGAAACAATATGGCCGACTCAAGGAACTCACCCTTTTCCATCTCGCCGAAAAGTTTTTGTCTCTAAGCTTCTCAAACAAACTTCTCAAATGTATCAAATGATCATCAACACTCTTACTATAAACAAGGATATCATCTATATAAACAACAACAAATTTGTTTTAAAAGGAACTAAGTACCTCATTCATAAGTCGCATGAAAGAACTAGGGGCGTTGCATAAGCCAAAAGGCATCTCCATCCATTCATAAAGACCTTGTTTAGTCTTGAATGCTGTTTTCCACTCATCCCCTTCTCGAATCCTCATTTGATGATAACCACTTCTAAGATCGATTTTTGAGAAAGTCGAGGCTCCATTGAGTTCATCAAGCATATCCTCCAATCTCGGCATGGAAATCCATACTTCACAGTTGATATTGTTCACGGCCCTACTATCAATGCACATTCTCCATGTACCATCTTTCTTAGGCACAAGTAAAGCGGGAACCGCACAAGGACTCATGCTTTCTCTTACATACCCCCTTTCGATCAATTCTTCAATTTGTCGTTGAAGTTCTTTGGAAGCACTTGGATCACACCTATAAGCGGGTTTATTAGGCAAAGGAGCTCCCGGAACTAAATCAATGGCATGTTCAATTCCCCTTAAGGGTGGCAGCCCTTGTGGAAGGTCTTCCCGGAAATACATCACAAAATTCCTTCATGAGTGAATCAAGTTGTGGATTACTTGGCTTCACTTCACTTGCAACAAAGCATGTTTGATGACTAAGGCATAGCACACTCCTTCATCTTCCAATCTCCTTCTCGAATTCTTTGGAAGAAACAAACAAACTAGTCTTCTTTTCTTCCTTCTTGTGAATCACGGCACTAGGAGCCAAAGGGATGCAACCTAATCTTCTTGGAACCCACCGAAACTGTATACACGTTGGAGTCCCCTTCATGTATCACTTTTCTATCAAATTGCCGAGGTCTCCCAAGTAAAACGTGACAAGCATTCATGGGAAGTACATCACACCATAACTCATCCCTTGTAATTCCCTATGGAGAAAGGAAAGTAACAGCTTGCTTCTTCACCCTAAGTCCCGTATCATCAAGCCAACTCAACTTGTAGGGGCGTGGATGATCTCTCACAACAAGACTCAATTTGTTCACCAAATCTCGCCGAACAACATTGGTACAAGAACCACTATCAATGATCATGTTACAAGTGTTTTCACCCACCTTGCAACGAGTATGGAACAAGTTCTCTCTTTGTTCTTTGCTTGGAAGGCAATCAACATGTAAAACCCTCCTAACAACACCAATAAGCCCTACTGTCATCTTCGGCATATGCATCCTCCTCCTCACTCTCAACCGTGTCATCTCTAGGCACAAATTCGTACAACTCCTCTTCTTCATTCAATTCTATGTATTGCCTCATGGTGAGAGCTTTCTTTGTTGGACAATTACTAGCAATATGTCCTCTTCCTTGACACTTGAAACACTTCCAATTTTCTTCAAACTTTTCCCTAGGAACAGAAAACTTTCTCGTTTTTCACCCCTTTTATCATCTTTCGTTGTATGTTCTTTCTTAGACCCTTCATAGTTCTTGTTAGAAGATGAATAAGAAGAATAAGAAGAAGAAGGTTTGAAAGAGTTACCAGTTTGAGCATAGGACGTTTTTGGCTTGTCTTCTTCTCATGAGATTCAAATTTAAGCGCCAATCTACACACACTTGCATCAAACGTAGTGTAAGTTGACACCTCTACCTTCCTTGCAATAGGACGGTTCAAGCCTTTGATGTAACGAGCAATTTTCATAGCTTCCCTTTCTTCTATGTCACAAATAAGGCACAGTTTATCAAATTCCATAGTGTACTCATGCACACTCAACGTATCTTGACACAAAGTAGTCAACTTTATGTACTGTTTTTGCTGTAATCACTTGGCAAAAATTTCTCCTTGAGCTTCTCTTTCAACTTAGTCCAACTACTAAGCTTGTCTTTCTTCTTTCTTGCACGTTTTGCCTTCAAATTTTCGAGCCAAATACCAGCATACTTGGTCAATATAACTGAGGCTATCTTGAATCTCCTTTGATCATCAAACCCCCTATAATCTCCAATTGTCGAATCCACTCAAGTAGATCTTCCGGACTAGAATCACCAGTGAAATCATCCAACTTTAATCCTCTATCATCATTGAAATTAGGTTTAACAACCCTAACTTCATCCTCTTCATCCGAAGTCCAATGTAATCAACACTGTTTTTATCCAACTTCTTAGTGATAATAGAAGTTATAGCATCCATTCTAGTTTCAAGTCTACTAACATGATTCGAATCAGCATTATATTTTGCTTGGAAATCAAATTGCATCTTAGCTATGTCCTCAATAGCCTTAGCTAATTTTTCCAATTCACTCGACATTATCTCAACAAATAACAACACTTCGACACACTTGGATCTTTGAAGAGTAGAATCCCTTCTATCCTCTCCCGCCTGGAAAATCTGATACCACATGATATGAATGCTCAACTAGGATAGTTAAACACTCAAAAGCACACGCCAACTTGAATAACGACAATGAAGAAATCCGAAAATAAGAACAAGTAACAAGGGATATTTCTTAATGAATGATCACTCCCGAAACACTCACAGAATCTTAAACACACTCAAACCACTCCTGGAATTAAGTTGTTTAAACACTAATTAATAAACACTCCTGAATATCAATTAATGGAAGATTAAAGCTTATGAATTAATTCACAAACAATAACAATGTTTAGTCATAAAATCACTCTAACCATTGAAGAGGTTAGACGCCATTATTTATAAGGAGTAAGCAAGAAAACCTTGCTCCTCAAGCATACCAAACCACACGGCATTCACCATCAATTTAGGAAAGTATCTCCTCCTTAATTCTAGCCTAGAATCAAGCTAAACTTAAGAAAACTCTAACTTAAGGAAAGACAACAAGTACTTTCCTTAATTACACCCAAATGACACGCCCAAGGCTGGCTACCTTGCACGCCACTCCAAGCTACCAATTTTAGGAAACTTTCCTAAAATACAACCATGTACAACTAAACACTTAACCACCGAAATCTCTAAGGGATTTTCGGACCTTTTATTGAACTAAAAACAACTCAACTAATTAACTAACATTTTAAACTATTAATGACACGAATTTAAAATGCAAATCAGTTTCTTCCTCGAGCCATGTGACACACGACACAAATACATGCTTGTTAGCCATCAAATTGAAACCCATGTGTTCCATCAAAAGTAAAACCGGCTCTTCTTAACTTGATGCCTTTGGATCCGCATCAAACATTCAATAAACCACCTCAACCGCACCCTAGGCGTGAGGATGAAGTTAAGTTGGCTGATTTGCCTTCTTTTGATGGCGACCTAGACCCCGAATCCTATTTGGATTGGGAACGGCGACTGGATCGGTTCTTTGATCATAAGCACTTGAGTGACGGGTCTTGTTTTGCGTATGCTATTCTGAAGCTCACGAAATATGCCTCCTTATGGTATGATTCTATGCGTCTACGGCGTGAACGAGAAGAAAATCCATCCATTGATAGCTGGTCGTCCCTAAAAGCCAAGATGCGTAAACGTTTCGTCCCTCGTACCTACAAACAAGAACTTTTTGTGCGGCTTAATTCCTTGCACCAGTACAACCTTGAGCGCCGAGAGCTATATCTAGGAATTTGAACGCCTACACATGGCGTGTGATATTCGGAAGTCGACGAACAAAAGATTGCTCGTTTCCTTGTGGGATTAAACAAGTCCATCGCCAATCTCGTCGGAGTTACAAGCAATACGTAACATTTGATGACGTTTGCCTTCTTGCGTCAAAGATTGAACGGCAACACAACGAAACTCGTTTTAAGAAGCCTTCGTGGTTTAAAACCCCTGCTGCCTCGTCGGATGCTTCAACTAGCATAACCCCCGCCTCGGCTGAATTGGCTGTGGTCACGCCCAAGGCGCCCGACACCTCATCTGTCTCCTCTACTGTACCTCCGAGTGTGAATCTTAAAGGAAAAAAAACGGTGTGTTTTCGTTGTCAAGGTCTCGGTCATATTGCCAAGAATTGTCCCAACACCACTATGGTCACACGCGAGGAGTATCTTGCCTTCTTGGCCCAAGACATGCACGATTCCCCGTCCTTTCCATCGGCACCAACTGACCACGCCATGGATGATGATTCGTTTTGGTCTAAGCAACCTATTTGTGCCCCGGAACGTCAACAACGAACTTTGATCTTGCGTCGTGCCATGTTGTCTTCCACCCACGACGAGGACGAAGATGAATAGCGCACTAATCTTTTTCATTCCAATTGTTTGATCAATGGTAAAATTTGTTCCTTTATGATACATATTGATTAAGGACATGAGAGCATTGGTTAAGAGAAATTAAGAATCGGTTAGAAAAGAACTAAAAGAAATCGACCCGGCTTGTTCTAAGACAAACAACCACCACTTTCACAACCCAACAACCACCAAACAAGGCTAAGACAAGGTGGAACAACTTGTCCTACAACCTACTTTACGTGCTTAGCTCTCACCTCAATGAATGACAAGCAAACATCAAAGATTTTAGATAAACAAAACCAACCCGGTTTTGGACAGAAAACACACTTGTTTTCTAAAAGAGATAACTCTCTGGTTTTTCATTAATCAAAGCTTAAATTTTACAAGCAAGCTACTAACTATTTATAGTACATCATGTCAACATTTCGTAGCCAACAAAGATCTACAAATACTATTAAAATAAGCTAAAAGTTGGATAAGCTGTTAAACCCGGTTTTATGACCTTTCTCCATCTTTCTGTCCATATCTCATGATTAGCTCATCCAATGGCCACGAAACCAATGGGAGGGTTTCCTACACTTGAAGAGATTTCCATCCATAGGTCACACGCCCCAAAATATGGAGAAATGGCTTCTGCACATTGATTTCTTCTTCAGGCTTTTTTCCTTCTTTTCTACACGCCCAGCAGCCTTTGTGGACTTTCTTCATTGAGTGGCTCAAGGCAAGCAGCTGCATCATGCTTTGATAAGCAGCTAGCTTAAGCTCATAGGTGACTAAGCACCTTACAAAATTCAGAAGAAAGGATTAACAAAAACGTTACAAAAGATGTTCTAAAAACCGACTAAACATCTAACAAAGTTTAACTAACACTCTAGGACACTTAGTGCTAATTAAACTCAAAAACTGAATTTCTAAAGCATTATTATCATTATTTACAAGAATATTAGTATTAGGATTAATGGAGCTAGATGCTCCTGCATCATTCTCTCCCTCTTGGGAAGACTCTTCTTGTAAATCAAAATCTTCATCTATGAATGGAGCTAGATCACCAACGTTGAAGGTTGCTGAAATGTTACCCATTTCACTAGGTAACTCGATCTTGTAAGCATTGTTGTTGATCTTCTCCAACACCTTGAAAGGACCATCACTCCTAGGCATGAGCTTGTTCTTCCTTCTTGATGGAAATCGTTCCTTCCTTAGGTGTAACCACACTAGATCTCCCGGTTTGTAGAGCACTTCTTTTCGGTTCTTGTTTGCTCTAATCTTGTAGGCTTCATTCACCTTCTCAATTCTGGTTTTGATTTGTTCATGTAGCTTCTTCATCTCTTTGGCTTTCACTTCAGCTTCTTTGCTACTATGCACGTCAATAGGAAAGGGAAGTAAATCAATAGGACTTAAAGGATTAATCCCATCGTTTACCTCGAATTGATACGAAAACGTATATGAAAAGATAACTTAAGCTTGATAAGCTTTACTCGCTTATTTCTTCTTAAGGATTCTAAATCTGTTTGGAGGTTTCACTCACCTAGAAACTGATTTAGGAGGGTTTTGAGAGTTGATTCAATTAGTTTAAACTCACTAATTATATTAACTCTCTCTTAAATTAAGCTTTACTCACTTAACTCAAGGGTTTCGAAATTAAGATTACTTCTTAATCACAAGAGAAATTTCGGATGTTTCAATCTCCAAAAGTTCGAATAAACACAAAGTTTAAGTTCAAAGCTAATCTGATTTCTTCATTTATGATCCACAATACATATATAGATTACAAGCAAATCAATCCCAAAAGATCTAAGTACTTAGAAGATTAAACAAAGCATTAAACAACAAATATCTCTAATTCCAACCAAGGTGTAAGAGGAATAGTGTTGTTGCGTGTTTTGTTGACTAAAAGGGAAGGGGGCCGGTTTTCCACACCCAAGTGGAAGGCTTCCCTTAGCTTGCAACACAAGCTCCACAAATATCTCTAAGAACCTCCTTTCACACGTCCCTAGGGTGATTCGCATTCCCAAGTATGGTTCGTCCAATATTACAACTTACGCTAACAAAATAATCCCGGGTTTACACAAACCGAAAATTACAAAAACGTTAATTAAACAACCAGCTTTTAATTAACTTCTTTTCCTACGTTGCTCAACATGATTAAACTAGTACTAATCCTTAAACCGTGAATTTCTCCCTTGTTGTGATTGAGATTAGTACTTAGTAGAATTTCAGAATTCGCAACTGATTTCGGATCACGAATGGTGAGTGTTTTGTAGCATAAGTTGGAGATCTATTGTAAGCAAACTCAACATGAGCTAGCTTTAGATCCCAATCTCTTTGAGACTTGTTCACCAACGTTCTTAACAAGGTTGTTAAGGTCCTATTTGTCACTTCGGTTTGGCCATCGGCTTGTGGATGAGCCGTAGTACTAAAGAGGAGCTTAGTACCTAGCATCTTCCACAAGGTCTTCCAAAAATAGCTTAAGAACTTTAGGTCCTTATCTCGAAACAATAGACCTAGGAACACCATGAAGACGTATAACATCTTTAAAGAACAAATCAAGCAACATGAATAGCATCATCAGTTTTATTACAAGGAATAAAATGAGCCAT
The DNA here is from genome assembly GCA_947646795.1 of Beta lomatogona. Lineage (NCBI taxonomy): Eukaryota > Viridiplantae > Streptophyta > Magnoliopsida > Caryophyllales > Amaranthaceae > Beta > Beta lomatogona. The sequence goes on from CANSNZ010000954.1 coordinate 13,925, forward strand.
TTTAGAGAATCTATGCACAACCACCATGATTGCATCTTTGCCTCTTTGAGTTCTAGGCAAAGCTACAATGAAATCCATGCTAACATCTTCCCATGGTTGATTTGGGACTGGTAGGAGCGTATAGAGACCTTGATGAAAGGTACTCTTAGCCTTTTGACATGTAGAACAACGAGCAAGAACTCCATGAACATCACCTAGCTAGCTTTGGCCAATAAAAATGCTCTTGGAGCACGTCTCTTGTTTTGTTGATGCCAAAATGACCAGCTAGGCCTCCTCCATGCACTTCACGTATCAATAACTCCCTTAGGGAACACTTTGGAATGCATAGCTTGTTGTTCTTGAAAAGAAAGCCATCTTGCAATGAATAGGCGCCAAATGCACCTTCTTTGATGATTGGTGAGAAATCGGATCTTCCAAATACAACTCTTTAAGATGTGAAAACCCAAGAACTCGTGCCTCCATAAGAGAAAGCATAGAATGCCTCCTTGACAATGCATCCGCAACGTTGTTAGAAACTCCAGTTTTATATTTTGAAACAAAATTAAAAGATTTGAGAAATTCAACCCATTTGGCATGTCTAGGATTGAGCTTATGTTGGCCATTGATGTATTTTAGAGCTTGGTGATCTGAATGCAACATGAACCGAGCTGGTCTCAAATAATGAGTCCAATGCTCCAAAGCTCGAACCATGGCATAGAACTCCTTGTCATAAGTGCTGTAGTTGAGTCTTGAATTATTAAGCTTCTCACTAAAGTAGGCAATGGGACGCCCACCTTGAGTAAGAACTGCTCCAATTCCAACTCCACTTGCATCGCATTCAACCTCGAACACTTGATTGAAATCCGGAATGGATAGGATAGGTGCTTCACTTAGCTTGTTTTTAAGAGCTTCAAAAGCTACTTGGGCTGCCGGCCCAAGTGAAAGACCCCTTCTTGATGCACTCGGTTAATGGAGCTAACAAAGTGCTAAAATCTTTGATGAACCTCCTGTAAAATGAAGCTAAACCATTAAAACTTCTCACCTCCGGTGACGTTCTTAGGCGTAGGCCATGATTTGATTGCCTCTACCTTGGCTTCATCCATAGCTATTCCATCTTTGGAGATAATGAATCCCAAAAACGAAACACTAGGAGTGAAAAACTCGCACTTCTCCATCTTGGCATATAGCTTCTTTTCCCTTAATTTGAGAAAAACCTTTCTCAAATGTTGCAAATGTTCATGTTCATCTTTACTATACACAAGAATATCATCAAAATAGACTACCACAAATAGTCCAATGAAAGGCCTCAATACCTCGTGCATAAGCCTCATGAATGTGCTAGGAGCATTAGTTAAACCAAAGGGCATCACACGCCATTCAAACAAGCCTCCCTTGGTTTTAAACGCTGTTTTCCATTCATCACCTTCTTTAATTCCGATTTGGTGATAACCACTCCTTAAATCAATTTTAGAAAATATTTTGGAACCATGTAGCTCATCTAACAAATCGTCAAGTCTAGGAATAGGATACCTATACTTAAGCGTGATATTGTTAATGGCTCTACAATCAACACACATCCTCATAGTTCCATCTTTCTTTGGCACTAAAAGAACTGTGCAAAGCACATGGACTTAAGCTCTCTTTCACGAATCCTTTAGCTAAAAGTTCACTCACTTGCTTTTGTAACTCTTTAGCTTCTTCAGGATTACACCTATAGGCTGGTTTATTTGGTAATGGGGCTCCAGGAATAAGGTCAATTTGATGTTCAATTCCCTAAGAGGTGGTAAACCATTTGGCAAATCATTAGGGAAAACGTCCCTAAATTCCTTTACTAATGGTTTCACTCTTTCATGAATTTCGGTTACAACTAATTCATTTTCATCCAAAAATAACAACAAATACATAGTCTTTCCCTTTTCAATGGCTTTTTCGATTTGTGGTTTAGAAAGGATTAAGGTCTTTTTGGTCTTGGTTTGTTGTTTAGAGGTAGGTTCGGCTTTTTTTGTGGTGCTAGTGTATGTGTTTGGTTTAGATGGTTTAAGAACAATCCTTTTAGAATTATGCATAAAGGAATAAGTGTTAGTTTTTCCATTATGAATAGTTTCTTTATCGGATTGCCATGCATCCATAGGTAATACATCACCTGACACTTCATCTTTGTAAGAATCACCGAAAGAAAAGCTAATTAAAGCTTGTTTAGTTACCTCAACATTGCTGCCATCATTAAGTCAATGAAGCTTATATGGTTTTGGATGATTGAAAGTTGGATGGTTAAGTTTCTCCACCATGGTTGTAGATGCCACGTTGGTGCAACTACCTCCATCAATGGTCATAGAACAAAGGCGCCCCTTAACAAGGCACCTTGTTTGAAAAATCTGGTCCCTTTGGTTAGGAACCTCTTCCATTGCTTCTTTTGTATGAAGAACCCTTCTCAAAACAAGAGAAAGATGCTCCCCTTCAACTGGTCCAATGATCTCCTCCTCCTCCTCTTCCTCGTCACTTTCTCCTTGCTTAGCATCCGGCACCTCTGCATTTTCTTGGTTTTGAATGGATGCTTCAATGGTTTCAATGTCAATAAGAGTCATCACTCTCTTATTTGGACATTCAGCTTGGTAGTGACCATAACCATGGCACTTGAAACACTTCACGTTGGATTTGTCACGTGAATCAACCGCCTTCTTCCCTTTGTCCACCACCTTGCGTGTATCCCCTTTTGGAGTGTAAGGAGAATTGGTTTTGAAATAGCTAGGACCTCCTTTAGGAGTGTAAGAAGTCCCGCTCTTTTGCACACCCTTCTTCTTCTTTTCGGCTTGATGTTTTTCCACTTTGAGAGCTAGTTTGAAGAGCTCATCCAAAGTAGTGTATGGTTGCAGCTCCAACTTCCTTGAAATGCTCTTATCAAGACCACCAATAAAACGAGCCATAGTTTGCTCTTCACGTTCTTGCACATCCAGCTTCATTATGAGCTTTTCAAACTCATGGATGTATGTTTCAACACTCTTAAAACCTTGTTCTAAAGATGAGAGTTGATTGTAAAGATCAAGGGTATAGGTAGATGGTAAAAATCTCTCCCTCATAAGCTTTTTAAGCTTCTCCCAACTACACACCTTACTCTTTCTTTTTCGGTTTCTAAGGAGTACTACATTTTCCCACCATAATGAAGCATACCCCTTAAGTTTTACTACTGCCACCTTGAAAGACTTCTCATCATCATAGCCTTTCAACTCAAAAATCCTATTACATCTAGTAACCCACTCCAAAAATGAATCTGGATTAAGGTTTCCATCAAACTCCGGAACATCTAGCTTGAGATCTTTTGAATTCATCTCTAGGCCTAGGTGTTCTTCTCCTCTCAAAGGCACGTTCAAAATCCTCCCCACTAGTATCATAGCCTCCTACATCTTCTTCATCCTCCCTCCTTGGAGTTCCACGCCTTCCCCCACTTGAAGGTCTCTTAAGTGAGTAAGAACCTCTCTAATTTGATCACTGAGTTGTTCTACTTTGTTCTCCACTCCAACCAACCTAGCTTCTTCTAAAGTCATGTTTCTCCTAAAGTTTATGCCTTGCCCTTCCTCCATCTCAAAGCAACAGCACAAAACTCACCAAAAGATTGGATATATAGAGGTTTAAAGGTTTTCGGTTTAGGATTTTTGTAGCTATGTGTTTAGGCTTTGTGTTTAGGCTTAGGGAATTAGTTTAGGAGGTGTTTAAGATGCTCTCAATCAACCTACAGCTCTGATACCAAATGATACATATTGATTAAGGACATGAGAGCATTGGTTAAGAGAAATTAAGAATCGGTTAGAAAAGAACTAAAAGAAACTGACCCGGTTTGTTCTAAGACAAACAACCACCACTTTCACAACCCAACAACCACCAAAAAAGGCTAAGACAAGGTGGAACAACTTGTCCTACAACCTACTTTACGTGCTTAGCTCTCACCTCAATGAATGACAAGCAAACAGCAAAGATTTTAGATAAACAAAACCAACCCGGTTTTGGACAGAAAACACACTTGTTTTCTAAAAGGGATAACTCTTTGGTTTTTCATTAATCAAAGCTTAAATTTTACAAGCAAGCTAATAACTATTTATAGTACATCATGTCAAAATTTCGTAGCCAACAAAGATCTAAAAATACTATTAAAATAAGCTAAAAGTTGGATAAGCTGTTAAACCCGGTTTTATGACCTTTCTCCATCTTTCTGTCCATATCTCATGATTAGCTCATCCAATGCCCACGAAACCAATGGGAGGGTTTCCTACACTTGAAGAGCTTTCCATCCATAGGTCACACGCCCCAAAATATGGAGAAATGGCTTCTGCACATTGATTTCTTCTTCAGGCTTTTTTCCTTCTTTTCTACACGCCCAGCAGCCTTTGTGGACTTTCTTCATTGAGTGGCTCAAGGCAAGCAGTTGCATCATGCTTTGATAAGCAGCTAGCTTAAGCTCATAGGTGACTAAGCACCTTACAAAAATTCAGAAGAAAGGATTAACAAAAACGTTACAAAAGATGTTCTAAAAACCGACTAAACATCTAACAAAGTTTAACTAACACTCTAGGACACTTAGTGCTAATTAAACTCAAAAACTGAATTTCTAAAGCATTATTATCATTATTTACAAGAAGATTAGTATTAGGATTAATGGAGCTAGATGCTCCTGCATCACTTTATTATTGATAGCGGCTCTTGTACTAACGCTTGTGCTTTATCCTTGATTGATTCCTTAAAGTTGCAAACTCAGACACATCCGAATCCATATAAGCTTAGTTGGCTCAATGATGATGGTGTATGGGTTCATAAGCAAGCCCTTGTGGGATTCCGTGTGGGCGACTACATGGACCAAATTTGGTGTGATGCGGTTCCAATGACCGCCTGCTCATTGTTACTTGGCCGTCCTTGGCAAAGTGACCGTCGTGTGCTTCATAATGGGAAAACTAATGACTACTCGGTGTTGATGGGTACACAACGTTTGTTGTTGAAGTCCTTGCCTCCCCGTACTCGACGATATAAGCCTCAACATGATGCTGCTGCCTCCCTTGTTGCTGAACCCCCACCTTCTACTTCTCCTAGTGGTTCGCATGTTTGCCTCACCTCCTGCCACAACGAAGTGCTGGACACCGCAACCACCAAGCACGAACGGTGAGCCAATTGTCTTAAGCTGCGCCAAGGAACAAATTTGGCTACGGGAGATCGTGTATGGTTGTCCTTAAATGCACAAAAACTTCACATCAATCACAAGTATGATGAGCCAGTTGATGAAGGTCCTTTCGAGATTATTGATAAGATTGGTTACGAAGCTTTCAAGGTGCTACTGAGTGATGGCCTTTGCGCAACTCTAACTTCCAGTGATCTCGTGCCCTGTTTTCCGGATGATGAAACTTGAGGACAAGTTTTTTTCAACAAGGGGAGTATGATGTGGAAGATGAGTGTTAATTATGTAGACTTCTAGTTCTGTTAGAATTCTATGTAATTTAGGTATTTTAATTCATAGTTTGTTAAGAAGTTTATTTGCATTAGGATTTTAATGACTTCAGGAGTGTGTTAGGCGTGTGAGCCTAAGAGATAGATTATTGTTAGGCGTGTTTGCTGATGATAGAATAGTTTGTTATTCTATGATCATCTTCTTTACTTTCCTAGTTCTAGTTGGTTCTTGCTTTCTTTGTATTATTTATATTATTTTCGGTCATTAATAAAAGTTCAGTTGAGTTTTGAATTTAATTCTTGTGAATTAATAGTTTCCGGAGAGAATCCAAATCGTTTCAGGAGTGAATCCACAAATCTAGTTGTACTTTGATTTGGATTAATCAAAGTTCATCATATCCTTGCTGATTTTCGGATCTCTTGTTTGTTCTTCATCCAAGAATTCGCATATCATCTTTGTTTTATTATAAAGATTGTATCTTTATTTCAAGAAAACTAAAGAAAGCCTTAAATACATTCAAGAAAACCTAAACTACATTCATCCGAGCCTAAAGTTCGTGAATCTTGAAACAAGAATCACATCACTAAGGAAATTATTTCCTAATATAATATCTTTTCCTATTAATTCAAAGCAATATACTCTAGGTATAATTAATATTTTGTTCCAAATTTGTATTTGTACATTAGTTTGATAAAGGGTAATTTTGCTACTATTATTATTAAAACCATTTATCCTAAATAGTATATCTAATTTCTTCCATTATGGTAAATAATTTTCTTTCATAATTGTAGTTGCTGCTTCTGTATCTACCATCAGTGTGTAATATATACTTTTATATCCTTCAAAAATTATTTTAGTAAGAATATATGTTAAATTACTCATTGATTATTCTTGTTTTAAATTGAATTTGGTTATAAGTGTAGTCAAAATAGTCTGATTCTATTTTCCAGCGTTTGACTTTGTTTAAAAATTCTTTTCCTAATATAATTTTGTCACTTAGGCTTACTTCATATTGGATATTTATATTTTGTGTTGCAATTTTTGTTGTAACAATTACTTTTCTTTTAAGTTTTAAATTATTGTACATTATTTTATCTAATAATTTATCTATATAGATTGAATTATTTTCCATATTTATATTTATTTGTACTTTTAAGTTTTCTCCTTCAATTTGTATTATAATATAGTAATCTTGTGACCTCAATTGAATAGGTTGATCATTATCTTTTTGTTCTCTAGATCTGGAAAAACTCATTCTTCTTTTTACAATATCTAGATTTTTATTGCTAGGTTTAGAGTATAATTTTAATCCTTTATCCTTTGGTAATACAATTTCTATAAATGGGGCATCAATAGTTATTGGTTGTAATTTCTTTTTAGTATAAACTTTGTGTTGGTTAGTTAGTATGTAAGCATTTTTACATTGTACTGTCATTACTTTAGATCCATTTAGCATCTTTATTCCATCTAGCTTCCAATATAGAACCAATGCCTTTTTCATATTCTTATCAGTTAAGCTTATTGAATTATTTGGTTTAATTATGAACCTTACCTTTTGGTAAATTAGATTTCCTTTAAGTTCAGCAATAATAGCTTTTGCTATAGGTTCTTTAATTCTATCATCTGCTGATTCTAATTCCAACGGAGTATCTATCCCTTATTTAAAACATGCTTTTATTATTATTTCTGTTGCTGCAAATTCTATAAATCTAAAAGTAATTGGTTTATTTTCAAATGATCGGTTAATTTTTGTTATTTCTTCGTTCAATACTTCTTTTGTTATTAGTGGAACTTCGGTATTACCTTGCACATGAGTTATATCAATAACGTGTTCTCTATCAGCTATCACTAAATACTCATTCTTATCTTTGCTAAATATTTTCTTGATTAAGTTTCTGTAATAGCCTGAATTTTTAAGCAGGTTCAATTATTTTGTTAGCTATATTAAGTCTTCATCAGGCTTTGGTCCTTTAAGTAGTTAGATTTCTCCCCAACATCATACTAGGACAAAAGTGGATAAGAACCATCATACTTAATTGTTAAGAAAGCAAGTGGATAAGCTCTAACATTCTTAGTGGTTAAGAAAGCAAGTGGATAAGCTCTAACATTCTTAGTGGTTAAGAAAGCTTGTGGATAAGCACTATCATACTTAGAGGTGAAGAAAGCCTTGAGAACCAATAGATAAGTTAGAAAGCCTTTGAGAGCCTTATTCTTTAAGATTATGAAAATCGCACAGAGACTGTTTTATCACATAGCAATGAACTTCCAGTTAAAAGGCCTTTTGAGATAGAATACATGCTCAAAATCTATTCAAATTGGATATAACCAAAGTTTGGGATGTCTTAAGGATAAAATGGTCATTCACCATCATAATTTACGTGGCTAAATAGGGTGAATTCCTTACATAGTAAAAGCTGGCCAGCTAAAATATCAGTTCGTACCTATCCTCAAAGAAAGCTTCTTAGTAGCTGCTCGAGTGTCGACCTCTTAAAGATAAAGCATGCATGAAAGCCAACACATTAAGCTAACACCTCCAATAAGAATCACCCAGAAACTCCAAGAAACCGACCTCACCCAGAACAGGTTTCCCTGCCCCATTGGTTTTGCCAGAACAGGCCCTATAAAAGGGTGTCATGGTGGGTGTCATGGTTTTTCGTCCTTTTCTCCTAAATCTTCTTCTTCAACACCTACTTATCTTTACATACAACTCTTCTACACATAATTCCCTAATGTTTCAAGCTTTTGGTATAGTTTTCAAGCCTTGGAAAGTTGTAGAAAACTCCATAGAAACATCAAGCAAACTGCTGTAAGCACAGCTTTGCATCTCTCTTGTACTTAGCTTAGTTATTTATGTTCTAGAACTTGTGTAAACTAATCCCTAGTACTTTACATACTCAGTGGAAGCTGTAAGAAGGGTAAACCACTTGGAATAAGGAGTTTAAGTGCATTAAGCAGCCTACGTGAAGGTACACACTTAGTTTGGATTGTAACCTAGAGATTTATTGTTTCTTTCTATTTTGAAGCATGATTGTGAAATGAAATCTCTTTTGATATGCATAATAGTATGTGTGCTTTGAGTATATGACTTGGATTTGGCATGCTGTGGTTCACTTGAGATGTTTTACTTATCCTAAACTGGGCTTAAACACTAAATTGCCATGTTTATGCTTCTAAATGGAATTGGTAAAGTATATGGAATTGTATAGTAATAAAACACTAAATGTCTTGGATTTTAATCACGGAAGCGAGGCGTGAGCATACACCCGGGTTAGGGCAGGTAGTCCCTAACTGTTACCCAACCAGGAGGGGAAAACCTGGCGGAGTGATGTGGACGTGATTCCACACTTTAGTGAAGTTTTAAATTTCCCAAGAATCGTGAAAGAAAGATTGGTTCTTGATGGTTTCTTGGTTGAATCTTTGACGAACAAACTCAAATAACACTCGAACAAAAGGATAGTACTATTTGATTGAACACTCCTGAACTATCAAATAGGGTTTTGATTCAATTAGGTCACTCCTGGCCTAATTAATCAAGCACTAAATCCAAATCACTCCTGAATTGAATTCAATGGTTTTTAAACACACTCAAACCACTCCTGGAATTAAGTTGTTTAACAGTAACTAATAAACACTCCTGAATATTAATTAATGGTTTGTAAGCAATTAAACTCACGAAATAAACTTTCATAAACTCATAATCTTTGTTTTATTAATGATCGAAATAAAGCCTTATATAGGCATTACAAATACCTAATTATACAAGGACTAGAAAACATAAAAGATAACAGAGAAATAACAAACTCCAAAACCAAGTAGAACAAGCTCAACTTGGCGCCTACTAACTAGACTCCTATTAAAGATATAACTCTACTCCAATTAGAATCCTAATCCAACTAGGATTTGGATTTCTAACTCAACTAGAATTTCTAAGCTATTATACTCCTAACAAAACTAGGAGTTCTAATCCTACTAGGATTAGGATACTAAGAGTCCTATTCCTACTAGAACTAGGAAAACAACACAAATCCTAACAGAACTAGGATTTGTAGGAAATGACCATCTCTCATATGGATCATTAACAAATAAAATTAACATCAAAACACTATTCACAACCTTCAATTGTAAGATGATCCAAGTCCAATAATTCATAAGATCCACTAATTTAGTTATCTTCAATCATCTCACTGGATCCATATCACGGAGTAGGACATGTCCGGGTTAAGTCTTGCAAGCGAACAAGTAAAAGGTGGGGTGACGACCCTCAATAGTTTGCTACACTCGCGGTCATATCATAAGATTGAACTTTTGAAATCTCTAAGTAATTGAAGTGATTATGACTACTTGCTATTACGACTATGTGTTATCAATTAGTTTTCAAAATACACCTAAACTTGTATTTTCTATTATATAGTGTGTACTCGGCTTGCTTTGATAGTGTTGTCATTTCTGTGGCCTGTCACTTGGTGGGTGGCAGAGTCAAACTTTGTTGCAGGATTGTGTTGGAAGCCATAATCAAGTTGAGAGCAAAGTTATGATTCAAATTGTGTATTGTGGGTTAAAGTCTGAGATTTAAGTTTGTATATAAAGGAGTTTATTTAGAAATACTTACAATAATATAGATCATTCTTTTGCCATGGAATTTAAGATTGAATGACTATGTAATTGAAGTCTTATTTAAAGGATATTGTTTTGTGGGCCCATAACCCACAGGTCCAGGATCGTATATTTCAGGTTGTTTCCGCTGCGAATGTTATCTAATTCATAAGTTATTAGTATTATTTTAGTGCTAATTGAGATTTGTGATTTCTAAGCGAGTTAAGCTATAGCAGCTCGGGAATCGGGCTGTTACAAATGGTATCAGAGCAACTCTGCGACCGTGCGTGAGTTAGCCACATAGCGGGGTAAAAGATCATTGGGAATGGGTGTATGTTACTTGGGTAATTAGAGTTTAAGTTTTGAGCTAAAGAATAAGAATGAGAGTCTAAATTTGTGTAAAACTTTGGGAATAAGAATATGGAATTCGAAATTGTAATTTGAGGATATTTGAAATCTATTTGTTTGGAATATTGAGAACTTATTCATAGAAATTTAGTAAGGACTATCGGAGGCTGTAGTACTTGATATATGGATACTTAAGGTTGCTCTATGAGTTAATGTTTTGAAGTTTCGAGGACGAAACTTATTTTAAGGGTGGTAGAGTGTAATAGCCTTAATTTTTAAGCAGGTTCAATTATTTTGTTAGCTATATTAAGTCTTCATCAGGCTTTGGTCCTTTAAGTAGTTGGATTTCTCCCCAACATCATACTAGGACAAGAGTGGATAAGAACCATCATTCTTAATTGTTAAGAAAGCAAGTGGATAAGCTCTAACATTCTTAGTGGTTAAGAAAGCAAGTGGATAAGCTCTAACATTCTTAGTGGTTAAGAAAGCAAGTGGATAAGCTCTAACATTCTTAGTGGTTAAGAAAGCTTGTGGATAAGCACTATCATTCTTAGAGGTGAAGAAAGACTTGAGAACCAATAGATAAGTTAGAAAGCCTTTGAGAGCCTTATTCTTTAAGATTATAAAAATCGCACAGAGACTGTTTTATCGCATAGCAATGAACTTCCAGTTAAAAGGCCTTTTGAGATAGAATACATGCTCAAAATCTATTCAAATTGGATATAACCAAAGTTTGGGATGTCTTAAGGATAAAATGGTCATTCACCATCATAATTTACGTGGCTAAATAGGGTGAATTCCTTACATAGTAAAAGCTGGCCAGCTAAAATATCAGTTTGTGCCTATCCTCAAAGAAAGCTTCATAGTAGCTGCTTGAGTGTCGACCTCTTAAAGATCTTTGCATGCATGAAAGCCAACACATTAAGCTAACACCTCCAATAAGAATCACCCAGAAACTCCAAGAAACCTAACCTCACCCGAACGGGTTCCCTGCCCCATGGGTACCTCCAGAACAGGCCCTATAAAAGGGTGTCATGGTGGGTGTCATTGTTTTTCGTCCTTTTCTCCTAAATCTTCTTCTTCAACACCTACTTATCTTTACATACAACTCTTCTACACATAATTCCGTAGTGTTTCAAGCTTTTGGTATAGTTTTCAAGCCTTGGAAAGTTGTAGAAAACTCCATAGAAACATCAAGCAACTGGCGTAAGCACGACTTTGCATCTCTCTTGTACTTAGCTTAGTTATTTATGTTCTAGAACTTGTGTAAACTAATCCCTATCACTTTACATACTCAGTGGAAGCTGTAGGAAGGGTAAACCACTTGGAATAAGGAGTTTAAGTGCATTAAGCAGCCTACGTGAAGGTACACACTTAGTTTGGATTGTAACCTAGAGATTTTGCTACTTGTGGTTAAATGATTGTTTCTTTCTATTTTGAAGCATGATTGTGAAATGAAATCTCTTTTGATATGCATAATAGTATGTGTGCTTTGAGTATATGACTTGGATTTGGCATGCTGTGGTTCACTTGAGATGTTTTACTTATCCTAAGCTGGGCTTAAACACTAAATTGCCATGTTTATGCTTCTAAATGGAATTTGTAAAGTATATGGAATTGTATAGTAATGAAACACTAAATGTCTTGGATTTTAATCACGGAAGCGAGGCGTGAGCATACACCGGGTTAGGGCGGGTAGTCCCTAACTGTTACCCAACCAGGAGGGGAAAATCCTAGCGGAGTAGGACATGTCCGGGTTAAGTCTTGCAAGCAGAACAGTAAAAGGTGGGGTGACGACCCTCAATAGTTTGCTACACTCGCGGTCATATCATAAGATTGAACTTTTGAAATCTCTAAGTAATTGAAGTGATTATGACTACTTGCTATTATGACTATGTGTTATCAATTAGTTTTCAAAATACACCTAAACTTGTATTTTCTATTATATAGTGTGTACTCAGCTTTGCTGATAGTGTTGTCATTTCTGTGGCCTGTCACTTGGTGGGTGGCAGAGTCAAACTTTGTTGCAGGATTGTGTTGGAAGCCATAATCAAGTTGAGAGCAAAGTTATGATTCAAATTGTGTATTGTGGGTTAAAGTCTGAGATTTAAGTTTGTATATAAAGGAGTTTATTTAGAATTACTTACAATAATATAGATCATTCTTTTGCCATGGAATTTAAGATTGAATGACTATGTAATTGAAGTCTTATTTAAAGGATATTGTTTTGTGGGCCCATAACCCACAGGTCCAGGATCGTATATTTCAGGTTGTTTCCGCTACGAATGTTATCTAATTCATAAGTTATTAGTATTATTTTAGTGCTAATTGAGATTTGTGATTTCTAAGCGAGTTAAGCTATAGCAGCTCGGGAATCGGGTTGTTACAAATGGTATCAGAGCAACCCTGCGACCGTGCGTGAGTTAGCCACATAGCGGGGTAAAAGATCATTGGGAATGGGTGTATGTTACTTGGGTAATTAGAGTTTAAGTTTTGAGCTAAAGAATAAGAATGAGAGTCTAAATTTGTGTAAAACTTTGGGAATAAGAATATGGAATTCGAAGTTGTAATTTGAGGATATTTGAAATCTATTTGTTTGGAATATTGAGAACTTATTCATAGAAATTTAGTAAGGACTATCGGAGGCTGTAGTACTTGATATATGGATACTTAAGGTTGCTCTATGAGTTAATGTTTTGAAGTTTCGAGGACGAAACTTATTTTAAGGGTGGTAGAGTGTAATAGCCTGAATTTTTAAGCAGGTTCAATTATTTTGTTAGCTATATTAAGTCTTCATCAGGCTTTGGTCCTTTAAGTAGTTAGATTTCTCCCCAACATCATACTAGGACAAAAGTGGATAAGAACCATCATTCTTAATTGTTAAGAAAGCAAGTGGATAAGCTCTAACATTCTTAGTGGTTAAGAAAGCAAGTGGATAAGCTCTAACATTCTTAGTGGTTAAGAAAGCTTGTGGATAAGCACTATCATTCTTAGAGGTGAAGAAAGACTTGAGAACCAATAGATAAGTTAGAAAGCCTTTGAGAGCCTTATTCTTTAAGATTATGAAAATCGCACAAAGACTGTTTTATCGCATAGCAATGAACTTCCAGTTAAAAGGCCTTTTGAGATAGAATACATGCTCAAAATCTATTCAAATTGGATATAACCAAAGTTTGGGATGTCTTAAGGATAAAATGGTCATTCACCATCATAATTTACGTGGCTAAATAGGGTGAATTCCTTACATAGTAAAAGCTGGCCAGCTAAAATATATCCTCAAAGAAAGCTTCTTAGTAGCTGCTTGATTGTCGACCTCTTAAAGATCTTTGCATGCATGAAAGCCAACACATTAAGCTAACACCTCCAATAAGAATCACCCAGAAACTCCAAGAAACCGACCTCACCCAGAACAGGTTTCCCTACCCCATGGGTACCGCCAGAACAGGCCCTATAAAGGGTGTCATGGTGGGTGTCATGGTTTTTCGTCCTTTTCTCCTAAATCTTCTTCTTTAACACCTACTTATCATTACATACAACACTTCTACACATAATTCCCTAGTGTTTCAAGCTTTTGGTATAGTTTTCAAGCCTTGGAAAGTTGTAGAAAACTCCATAGAAACATCAAGCAAACTGCTGTAAGCACAGCTTTGCATCTCTCTTGTACTTAGCTTAGTTATTTATGTTCTAGAACTTGTGTAAACTAATCCCTAGCACTTTACATACTCAGTGGAAGCTGTAGGAAGGGTAAACCACTTGGAATAAGGAGTTTAAGTGCATTAAGCAGCCTACGTGAAGGTACACACTTAGTTTGGATTGTAACCTAGAGATTTTGCTACTTGTGGTTAAATGATTGTTTCTTTCTATTTTGAAGCATGATTGTGAAATGAAATCTCTTTTGATATGCATAATAGTATGTGTGCTTTGAGTATATGACTTGGATTTGGCATGCTGTGGTTCACTTGAGATGTTTTACTTATCCTAAGCTGGGCTTAAACACTAAATTGCCATGTTTATGCTTCTAAATGGAATTTGTAAAGTATATGGAATTGTATAGTAATGAAACAATAAATGTCTTGGATTTTAATCACGGAAGCGAGGCGTGAGCATACACCCGGGTTAGGGCAGGTAGTCCCTAACTGTTACCCAACCAGGAAGGGAAAATCCTGGCGGAGTAGGACATGTCCGGGTTAAGTCTTGCAAGCAGAACAGTAAAAGGTGGGGTGACGACCCTCAATAGTTTGCTACACTCGCGGTCATATCATAAGATTGAACTTTTGAAATCTCTAAGTAATTGAAGTGATTATGACTACTTGCTATTATGACTATGTGTTATCAATTAGTTTTCAAAATACACCTAAACTTGTATTTTCTATTATATAGTGTGTACTCAGCTTTGCTGATAGTGTTGTCATTTCTGTGGCCTGTCACTTGGTGGGTGGCAGAGTCAAACTTTGTTGCAGGATTGTGTTGGAAGCCAGAATCAAGTTGAGAGCAAAGTTATGATTCAAATTGTGTATTGTGGGTTAAAGTCTGAGATTTAAGTTTGTATATAAAGGAGTTTATTTAGAATTACTTACAATAATATAGATCATTCTTTTGCCATGGAATTTAAGATTGCATGACTATGTAATTGAAGTCTTATTTAAAGGATATTGTTTTGTGGGCCCATAACCCACAGGTCCAGGATCGTATATTTCAGGTTGTTTCCGCTACGAATGTTATCTAATTCATAAGTTATTAGTATTATTTTAGTGCTAATTGAGATTTGTGATTTCTAAGCGAGTTAAGCTATAGCAGCTCGGGAATCGGGTTGTTACAAATGGTATCAGAGCAACCCTGCGACCGTGCGTGAGTTAGCCACATAGCGGGGTAAAAGATCATTGGGAATGGGTGTATGTTACTTGGGTAATTAGAGTTTAAGTTTTGAGCTAAAGAATAAGAATGAGAGTCTAAATTTGTGTAAAACTTTGGGAATAAGAATATGGAATTCGAAGTTGTAATTTGAGGATATTTGAAATCTATTTGTTTGGAATATTGAGAACTTATTCATAGAAATTTAGTAAGGACTATCGGAGGCTGTAGTACTTGATATATGGATACTTAAGGTTGCTCTAGCTATGAGTTAATGTTTCGAAGTTTCGAGGACGAAACTTATTTTAAGGGTGGTACAGTGTAATAGCCTGAATTTTTAAGCAGGTTCAATTATTTTGTTAGCTATATTAAGTCTTTCATCGGCTTTGGTCCTTTAAGTAGTTAGATTTCTCCCCAACATCATACTAGGACAAAAGTGGATAAGAACCATCATTCTTAATTGTTAAGAAAGCAAGTGGATAAGCTCTAACATTCTTAGTGGTTAAGAAAGCAAGTGGATAAGCTCTAACATTCTTAGTGGTTAAGAAAGCTTGTGTATAAGCACTATCATTCTTAGAGGTGAAGAAAGACTTGAGAACCAATAGATAAGTTAGAAAGCCTTTGAGAGCCTTATTCTTTAAGATTATGAAAATCGCACAAAGACTGTTTTATCGCATAGCAATGAACTTCCAGTTAAAAGGCCTTTTGAGATAGAATACATGCTCAAAATCTATTCAAATTGGATATAACCAAAGTTTGGGATGTCTTAAGGATAAAATGGTCATTCACCATCATAATTTACGTGGCTAAATAGGGTGAATTCCTTACATAGTAAAAAGCTGGCCGCCTAAAATATATCCTCAAAGAAAGCTTCTTAGTAGCTGCTTGATTGTCGACCTGTTAAAGATCTTTGCATGCATGAAAGCCAACACATTAAGCTAACACCTCCAATAAGAATCACCCAGAAACTCCAAGAAACCGACCTCACCCAGAACAGGTTTCCCTACCCCATGGGTACCGCCAGAACAGGCCCTATAAAGGGTGTCATGGTGGGTGTCATGGTTTTTCGTCCTTTTCTCCTAAATCTTCTTCTTTAACACCTACTTATCTTTACATACAACACTTCTACACATAATTCCCTAGTGTTTCAAGCTTTTGGTATAGTTTTCAAGCCTTGGAAAGTTGTAGAAAACTCCATAGAAACATCAAGCAACTCGTTGTAAGCACGACTTTGCATCTCTCTTGTACTTAGCTTAGTTATTTATGTTCTAGAACTTGTGTAAACTAATCCCTAGCACTTTACATACTCAGTGGAAGCTGTAGGAAGGGTAAACCACTTGGAATAAGGAGTTTAAGTGCATTAAGCAGCCTACGTGAAGGTACACACTTAGTTTGGATTGTAACCTAGAGATTTTGCTACTTGTGGTTAAATGATTGTTTCTTTCTATTTTGAAGCATGATTGTGAAATGAAATCTCTTTTGATATGCATAATAGTATGTGTGCTTTGAGTATATGACTTGGATTTGGCATGCTGTGGTTCACTTGAGATGTTTTACTTATCCTAAGCTGGGCTTAAACACTAAATTGCCATGTTTATGCTTCTAAATGGAATTTGTAAAGTATATGGAATTGTATAGTAATGAAACAATAAATGTCTTGGATTTTAATCACGGAAGCGAGGCGTGAGCATACACCGGGTTAGGGCGGGTAGTCCCTAACTGTTACCCAACCCGGGAGGGGAAAATCCTGGCGGAGTAGGACATGTCCGGGTTAAGTCTTGCAAGCAGAACAGTAAAAGGTGGGGTGACGACCCTCAATAGTTTGCTACACTCGCGGTCATATCATAAGATTGAACTTTTGAAATCTCTAAGTAATTGAAGTGATTATGACTACTTGCTATTACGACTATGTGTTATCAATTAGTTTTCAAAATACACCTAAACTTGTATTTTCTAATATATAGTGTGTACTCAGCTTTGCTGATAGTGTTGTCATTTCTGTGGCCTGTCACTTGGTGGGTGGCAGAGTCAAACTTTGTTGCAGGATTGTGTTGGAAGCCAGAATCAAGTTGAGAGCAAAGTTGTGATTCAAATTGTGTATTGTGGGTTAAAGTCTGAGATTTAAGTTTGTATATAAAGGAGTTTATTTAGAATTACTTACAATAATATAGATCATTCTTTTGCCATGGAATTTAAGATTGAATGACTATGTAATTGAAGTCTTATTTAAAGGATATTGTTTTGTGGGCCCATAACCCACAGGTCCAGGATCGTATATTTCAGGTTGTTTCCGCTGCGAATGTTATCTAATTCATAAGTTATTAGTATTATTTTAGTGCTAATTGAGATTTGCGATTTCTAAGCGAGTTAAGCTATAGCAGCTCGGGAATCGGGATGTTACAAATGGTATCAGAGCAACTCTGCGACCGTGCGTGAGTTAGCCACATAGCGGGGTAAAAGATTATTGGGAATGGGTGTATGTTACTTGGGTAATTAGAGTTTAAGTTTTGAGCTAAAGAATAAGAATGAGAGTATAAATTTGTGTAAAACTTTGGGAATAAGAATATGGAATTCGAAGTTGTAATTTGAGGATATTTGAAATCTATTTGTTTGGAATATTGAGAACTTATTCATAGAAATTTAGTAAGGACTATCGGAGGCTGTAGTACTTGATATATGGATACTTAAGGTTGCTCTATGAGTTAATGTTTCGAAGTTTCGAGGACGAAACTTATTTTAAGGGTGGTAGAGTGTAATAGCCTGAATTTTTAAGCAGGTTCAATTATTTTGTTAGTTATATTAAGTCTTCATCAGGCTTTGGTCCTTTAAGTAGTTAGATTTCTCCCCAACATCATACTAGGACAAAAGTGGATAAGAACCATCATTCTTAATTGTTAAGAAAGCAAGTGGATAAGCTCTAACATTCTTAGTGGTTAAGAAAGCAAGTGGATAAGCTCTAACATTCTTAGTGGTTAAGAAAGCTTGTGGATAAGCACTATCATTCTTAGAGGTAAAGAAATACTTGAGAACCAATAGATAAGTTAGAAAGCCTTTGAGAGCCTTATTCTTTAAGATTATGAAAATCGCACAGAGACTGTTTTATCGCATAGCAATGAGCTTCCAGTTAAAAGGCCTTTTGAGATAGAATACATGCTCAAAATCTATTCAAATTGGATATAACCAAAGTTTGGGATGTCTTAAGGATAAAATGGTCATTCACCATCATAATTTACGTGGGTAAATAGGGTGAATTCCTTACATATTAAAAGCTGGCCAGCTAAAATATCAGTTCGTACCTATCCTCAAAGAAAGCTTCTTAGTAGCTGCTTGAGTGTCGACCTCTTAAAGATCTTTGCATGCATGAAAGCCAACACATTAATCTAACACCTCCAATAAGAATCACCCAGAAACTCCAAGAAACCGACCTCACCTAGAACAGGTTTCCCTGCCCCATGGGTACCGCCAGAACAGGCCCTATAAAGGGTGTCATGGTGGGTGTCATGGTTTTTCGTCCTTTTCTCCTAAATCTTCTTCTTCAACACCTACTTATCTTTACATACAACTCTTCTACACATAATTGCCTAGTGTTTCAAGCTTTTGGTATAGTTTTCAAGCCTTGGAAAGTTGTAGAAAACTCCATAGAAACATCAAGCAAACTGCTGTAAGCACAGCTTTGCATCTCTCTTGTACTTAGCTTAGTTATTTATGTTCTAGAACTTGTGTAAACTAATCCTTAGCACTTTACATACTCAGTGGAAGCTGTAGGAAGGGTAAACCACTTGGAATAAGGAGTTTAAGTGCATTAAGCAGCCTACGTGAAGGTACACACTTAGTTTGGATTGTAACCTAGAGATTTTGCTACTTGTGGTTAAATGATTGTTTCTTTCTATTTTGAAGCATGATTGTGAAATGAAATCTCTTTTGATATGCATAATAGTATGTGTGCTTTGAGTATATGACTTAGATTTGGCATCTTTGTGGTTCACTTGAGATGTTTTACTTATCCTAAACTGGGCTTAAACACTAAATTGCCATGTTTATGCTTCTAAATGGAATTTGTAAAGTATATCGAATTGTATAGTAATGAAACAATAAATGTCTTGGATTTTAATCACGGAAGCGAGGCGTGAGCATACACCCGGGTTAGGGCAGGTAGTCCCTAACTGTTACCCAACCAGGAGGGGAAAATCCTGGCGGAGTAGGACATGTCCGGGTTAAGTCTTGCAAGCAGAACAGTAAAAGGTGGGGTGACGACCCTCAATAGTTTGCTACACTCGCGGTCATATCATAAGATTGAACTTTTGAAATCTCTAAGTAATTGAAGTGATTATGACTACTTGCTATTATGACTATGTGTTATCAATTAGTTTTCAAAATACACCTAAACTTTATTTTCTATTATATAGTGTGTACTCAGCTTTGCTGGTAGTGTTGTCATTTCTGTGGCCTGTCACTTGGTGGGTGGTAGAGTCAAACTTTGTTGCAGGATTGTGTTGGAAGCCAGAATGAAGTTGAGAGCAAAGTTATGATTCAAATTGTGTATTGTGGGTTAAAGTCTGAGATTTATGTTTGTATATAAAGGAGTTTATTTAGAATTACTTACAATAATATAGATCATTCTTTTGCCATGGAATTTAAGATTGAATGACTATGTAATTGAAGTCTTATTTAAAGGATATTGTTTTGTGGGCCCATAACCCACAGGTCCAGGATCGTATATTTCAGGTTGTTTCCGCTACGAATGTTATCTAATTCATAAGTTATTAGTATTATTTTAGTGCTAATTGAGATTTGTGATTTCTAAGCGAGTTAAGCTATAGCAGCTCGGGAATCGGGTTGTTACAAATGGTATCAGAGCAACCCTGCGACCGTGCGTGAGTTAGCCACATAGCGGGGTAAAAGATCATTGGGAATGGGTGTATGTTACTTGGGTAATTAGAGTTTAAGTTTTGAGCTAAAGAATAAGAATGAGAGTCTAAATTTGTGTAAAACTTTGGGAATAAGAATATGGAATTCGAAGTTGTAATTTGAGGATATTTGAAATCTATTTGTTTGGAATATTGAGAACTTATTCATAGAAATTTAGTAAGGACTATCGGAGGCTGTAGTACTTGATATATGGATACTTAAGGTTGCTCTATGAGTTAATGTTTCGAAGTTTCGAGGACGAAACTTATTTTAAGGGTGGTACAGTGTAATAGCCTGAATTTTTAAGCATGTTCAATTATTTTGTTAGCTATATTAAGTCTTCATCAGGCTTTGGTCCTTTAAGTAGTTAGATTTCTCCCCAACATCATACTAGGACAAAAGTGGATAAGAACCATCATTCTTAATTGTTAAGAAAGCAAGTGGATAAGCTCTAACATTCTTAGTGGTTAAGAAAGCAAGTGGATAAGCTCTAACATTCTTAGTGGTTAAGAAAGCTTGTGGATAAGCACTATCATTCTTAGAGGTGAAGAAAGACTTGAGAACCAATAGATAAGTTAGAAAGCCTTTGAGAGCCTTATTCTTTAAGATTATGAAAATCGCACAAAGACTGTTTTATCGCATAGCAATGAACTTCCAGTTAAAAGGCCTTTTGAGATAGAATACATGCTCAAAATCTATTCAAATTGGATATAACCAAAGTTTGGGATGTCTTAAGGATAAAATGGTCATTCACCATCATAATTTACGTGGCTAAATAGGGTGAATTCCTTACATAGTAAAAGCTGGCCGAGCTAAAATACTATCCTCAAAGAAAGCTTCTTAGTAGTTGCTTGATTGTCGACCTCTTAAAGATCTTTGCATGCATGAAAGCCAACACATTAAGCTAACACCTCCAATAAGAATCACCCAGAAACTCCAAGAAACCGACCTCACCCAGAACAGGTTTCCCTACCCCATGGGTACCGCCAGAACAGGCCCTATAAAGGGTGTCATGGTGGGTGTCATGGTTTTTCGTCCTTTTCTCCTAAATCTTCTTCTTTAACACCTACTTATCTTTACATACAACACTTCTACACATAATTCCCTAGTGTTTCAAGCTTTTGGTATAGTTTTCAAGCCTTGGAAAGTTGTAGAAAACTCCATAGAAACATCAAGCAAACTTTTGTAAGCACGCTTTGCATCTCTCTTGTACTTAGCTTAGTTATTTATGTTCTAGAACTTGTGTAAACTAATCCCTAGCACTTTACATACTTAGTGGAAGCTGTAGGAAGGGTAAACCACTTGGAATAAGGAGTTTAAGTGCATTAAGCAGCCTACGTGAAGGTACACACTTAGTTTGGATTGTAACCTAGAGATTTTGCTACTTGTGGTTAAATGATTGTTTCTTTCTATTTTGATATGCATAATAGTATGTGTGCTTTGAGTATCTGACTTGGATTTGGCATGCTGTGGTTCACTTGAGATGTTTTACTTATCCTAAGCTGGGCTTAAACACTAAATTGCCATGTTTATGCTTCTAAATGGAATTTGTAAAGTATATGGAATTGTATAGTAATGAAACAATAAATGTCTTGGATTTTAATCACGGAAGCGAGGCGTGAGCATACACCCGGGTTAGGGCAGGTAGTCCCTAACTGTTACCCAACCAGGAGGGGAAAATCCTGGCGGAGTAGGACATGTCCGGGTTAAGTCTTGCAAGCAGAACAGTAAAAGGTGGGGTGACGACCCTCAATAGTTTGCTACACTCGCGGTCATATCATAAGATTGAACTTTTGAAATCTCTAAGTAATTGAAGTGATTATGACTACTTGCTATTACGACTATGTGTTATCAATTAGTTTTCAAAATACACCTAAACTTGTATTTTCTATTATATAGTGTGTACTCAGCTTTGCTGATAGTGTTGTCATTTCTGTGGCCTGTCACTTGGTGGGTGGCAGAGTCAAACTTTGTTGCAGGATTGTGTTGGAAGCCAGAATCAAGTTGAGAGCAAAGTTGTGATTCAAATTGTGTATTGTGGGTTAAAGTCTGAGATTTAAGTTTGTATATAAAGGAGTTTATTTAGAATTACTTACAATAATATAGATCATTCTTTTGCCATGGAATTTAAGATTGAATGACTATGTAATTGAAGTCTTATTTAAAGGATATTGTTTTGTGGGCCCATAACCCACGGGTCCGAGGATCGTATATTTCAGGTTGTTTCCGCTGCGAATGTTATCTAATTCATAAGTTATTAGTATTATTTTAGTGCTAATTGAGATTTGCGATTTCTAAGCGAGTTAAGCTATAGCAGCTCGGGAATCGGGCTGTTACAAATGGTATCAGAGCAACTCTGCGACCGTGCGTGAGTTAGCCACATAGCGGGGTAAAAGATTATTGGGAATGGGTGTATGTTACTTGGGTAATTAGAGTTTAAGTTTTGAGCTAAAGAATAAGAATGAGAGTATAAATTTGTGTAAAACTTTGGGAATAAGAATATGGAATTCGAAGTTGTAATTTGAGGATATTTGAAATCTATTTGTTTGGAATATTGAGAACTTATTCATAGAAATTTAGTAAGGACTATCGGAGGCTGTAGTACTTGATATATGGATACTTAAGGTTGCTCTATGAGTTAATGTTTCGAAGTTTCGAGGACGAAACTTATTTTAAGGGTGGTAGAGTGTAATAGCCTGAATTTTTAAGCAGGTTCAATTATTTTGTTAGTTATATTAAGTCTTCATCAGGCTTTGGTCCTTTAAGTAGTTAGATTTCTCCCCAACATCATACTAGGACAAAAGTGGATAAGAACCATCATTCTTAATTGTTAAGAAAGCAAGTGGATAAGCTCTAACATTCTTAGTGGTTAAGAAAGCAAGTGGATAAGCTCTAACATTCTTAGTGGTTAAGAAAGCTTGTGGATAAGCACTATCATTCTTAGAGGTAAAGAAATACTTGAGAACCAATAGATAAGTTAGAAAGCCTTTGAGAGCCTTATTCTTTAAGATTATGAAAATCGCACAGAGACTGTTTTATCGCATAGCAATGAACTTCCAGTTAAAAGGCCTTTTGAGATAGAATACATGCTCAAAATCTATTCAAATTGGATATAACCAAAGTTTGGGATGTCTTAAGGATAAAATGGTCATTCACCATCATAATTTACGTGGGTAAATAGGGTGAATTCCTTACATATTAAAAGCTGGCCAGCTAAAATATCAGTTCGTACCTATCCTCAAAGAAAGCTTCTTAGTAGCTGCTTGAGTGTCGACCTCTTAAAGATCTTTGCATGCATGAAAGCCAACACATTAATCTAACACCTCCAATAAGAATCACCCAGAAACTCCAAGAAACCGACCTCACCTAGAACAGGTTTCCCTGCCCCATGGGTACCGCCAGAACAGGCCCTATAAAGGGTGTCATGGTGGGTGTCATGGTTTTTCGTCCTTTTCTCCTAAATCTTCTTCTTCAACACCTACTTATCTTTACATACAACTCTTCTACACATAATTGCCTAGTGTTTCAAGCTTTTGGTATAGTTTTCAAGCCTTGGAAAGTTGTAGAAAACTCCATAGAAACATCAAGCAAACTGCTGTAAGCACAGCTTTGCATCTCTCTTGTACTTAGCTTAGTTATTTATGTTCTAGAACTTGTGTAAACTAATCCTTAGCACTTTACATACTCAGTGGAAGCTGTAGGAAGGGTAAACCACTTGGAATAAGGAGTTTAAGTGCATTAAGCAGCCTACGTGAAGGTACACACTTAGTTTGGATTGTAACCTAGAGATTTTGCTACTTGTGGTTAAATGATTGTTTCTTTCTATTTTGAAGCATGATTGTGAAATGAAATCTCTTTTGATATGCATAATAGTATGTGTGCTTTGAGTATATGACTTGGATTTGGCATGCTGTGGTTCACTTGAGATGTTTTACTTATCCTAAACTGGGCTTAAACACTAAATTGCCATGTTTATGCTTCTAAATGGAATTTGTAAAGTATATCGAATTGTATAGTAATGAAACAATAAATGTCTTGGATTTTAATCACGGAAGCGAGGCGTGAGAATACACCCGGGTTAGGGCAGGTAGTCCCTAACTGTTACCCAACGGGAGGGGAAAATCCCGGCGGAGTAGGACATGTCGGGTTAAGTCTTGCAAGCGAAACAGTAAAAAGGTGGGGTGACGACCCTCAATAGTTTGCTACACTCGCGGTCATATCATAAGATTGAACTTTTGAAATCTCTAAGTAATTGAAGTGATTATGACTACTTGCTATTATGACTATGTGTTATCAATTAGTTTTCAAAATACACCTAAACTTTATTTTCTATTATATAGTGTGTACTCAGCTTTGCTGGTAGTGTTGTCATTTCTGTGGCCTGTCACTTGGTGGGTGGTAGAGTCAAACTTTGTTGCAGGATTGTGTTGGAAGCCAGAATGAAGTTGAGAGCAAAGTTATGATTCAAATTGTGTATTGTGGGTTAAAGTCTGAGATTTATGTTTGTATATAAAGGAGTTTATTTAGAATTACTTACAATAATATAGATCATTCTTTTGCCATGGAATTTAAGATTGAATGACTATGTAATTGAAGTCTTATTTAAAGGATATTGTTTTGTGGGCCCATAACCCACAGGTCCAGGATCGTATATTTCAGGTTATTTCCGCTGCGAATGTTATCTAATTCATAAGTTATTAGTTTATTTTAGTGCTAATTGAGATTTGTGATTTCTAAGCGAGTTAAGCTATAGCAGCTCGGGAATCGGGCTGTTACAAATGGTATCAGAGCAACTCTGCGACCGTGCGTGAGTTCGCCACATAGCGGGGTAAAAGATCATTGGGAATGGGTGTATGTTACTTGGGTAATTAGAGTTTAAGTTTTGAGCTAAAGAATAAGAATGAGAGTCTAAATTTGTGTAAAACTTTGGGAATAAAGTTAATATTTTTATTTACTTTAGGATTTTTATTTACTTTATTTTTACATTCTCTTGTTGTAGGACCTATTTGTCCACAATTATAGCACCTACACTTCTTTGCGTTATTAATTAACATACTGATAAATTCTTCTTCTTATTGATGCGTGTGTGAGCATCAAAATTGTGACACTCCTAGTTCTGTTAGGATTCTTATGTGTAGTGTCCTAGTTCTGTTAGGAAACTAAGTGTTTTATTTGGTTAATAACTCTTTATTTTAGGTGTTTGCATGATAAAGGGATCCTATTATGCTTAGGAGTCTAATTACCTTTGTCATAGAGTCTTGTTAGGAGTCTTTAAGTTGTAATTCTAGTTGGGTTAGAATTCCAAATCCTAGTTGGATTAGGATTCTAATTGGAGTAGAATTATAGTAGCATTAGGACTTTGTGTTGATTAGAGATTGATTGGCACAAGGATTCTAATCACATAGCCGTGTGATTAGAGATAGGTTAATTTGTTATTGTTTTTGTTTATCTTTTATGCTTTGCTAGTTCTACTAGGTTTGGGTTACTATGTTTTAATAGTTCTAATCAGTTTAGGATAATTTGTTCCTTATAAATAGGCTATTCGGCCATTAATAATGGACAGTTGTGTTTTTGTGTAAAGAAATTCGAGTGCTTGTTTGCATTGAATGTTGGTCGTCGTACCACAAACATACAAATCGAGGTTTGTGTGCATCTCCTAGTTGCGGTTAGTGAGAGATCCTCTAGTTCTCGAGGAAACATATAGAGCCTATCCTTATAAAGATCCAATCTTTATAGTCTATTTGTTACAAAGTTCGAACCTTTCATCCATTAAACGTGAGATTAGAGTGTTCTTCATATTATTCTTGTTTTAAAAGCTTCCGCGAACACTTCAGTTGGTATCAGAGCTACTCCGGTAAAACGGAGCGTGAGGTCGCGTTTTAAGTCGGAATTTGGATTTGTTTGTTGCGTTGGAAAGCTAACAAGCAGATCTATCTTGTGTCAAAATTTCAACTCATTCCGATCAATAACGAAGTCGCAGTGACCCAAACAATCGGAGGTTATCATGGGAGACAGTGAAGCGGATCAACGAAGGGATGCTATGTTGGAAGCCCTTACCAAACAAAACGAAAACGTGCAAGCCATGCTCAATCGACTGACATTAGAGGTGTTTAAGAAGAAGGGGGATGAACCACGTTCATCAAGTAATGAGGGCATCAAGCTTGGAGACCTTCCCGAGTTTAGTGGCCTAAAGGGTCCAGATTCGTTTTTGAATTGGGAAAGGCGTATGACTCGTCTATTTGATCATAAGAGCATGGGTGATTACAAGCGTTTTGATCATGCTATATTAAGGTTGACGGATTATGCTAGTGACTGGCTTGATAGTTATCAATATAGGTGTAGGAGGGAAGGAAAAGAAGAGTTAGCAACTTGGACAGATTTGCGTGTCAAGATGAAGAAGCGTTTTGTCCCTAGAACGTACAAGCAAGAATTGTTCATCAAGTTGAATGCTTTGCAACAAAATCACTTGAGTGTGGAGTCCTATATTTCGGAGTTTGAGAGGTTGTGGTTGGCGTGTGACTGCAAAGATGAAGATGAGCAAAAAAAACGCCAAGTTTCTCCTTGGACTCAAGAAGAAAGTTGCTGATTTGGTGGAACTCCATCCATATGAGACTTTTGATGATTTGTGTCTGCTAGCCAAGAAGGTTGAAAGGCAGCAAGAACCAAAGGCGAGGGAAGGTAGTGGTGTGATGGCGCCAAGGGTGGAAGGAGCCAAGTTAGGAGACGTTGCCTCTAAGCATAGTGGAGAGGGTGCTTCATCATCTACCTATGGGATTCAAGGACCGAAAAGGATTCCAACATTGACACAAGGGCAGCAAACTATGAAGGAGAAGATGTGCTTCAAGTGTAGGGGTTTTGGTCACTTGCAAAGGGAGTGTCCAAATCGAGTTCTAGTCTCGGTTAAAGATCACCAAGCCCTCATGGCTGTCGTTGGGTTTGGCGAGGAGGAGGATCCATTGGAGGATGTGGTGGACGAAGGGTTTTGGCAAGGAACTCCATTATTTGAGGCTGAAAACGAGCATAAAAGCTTGATCTTGCGTAAAGCTTTGATGGCTACTCCACAACAAACTGATGAGCATGAGCAAAGGCAAAAGTTGTTTCAAACTAGGTGCCTCGTCAATGGTAAGTTATTTTCAGTTATTGTGGATAGTGGCTCGTGTGCTAATGTATGTGCTTTGTCTATGGTGGAAGAGGCGAAATTACCTACACAGGACCATCCTAGGCCTTATAAACTGAGTTGGTTGGATGAGAAGAGTGGCGTGTGGGTGAAGAAACGAGCTCTTGTTTCTTTTCGAATTGGTGGCTACATCGACCAGCTATGGTGTGACATGGTGCCTATGACTACTTGTTCATTATTGTTGGGTCGCCCATGGCAGTCGGATAGAAGTGTCATTCATCATGGGAGGGACAACATCTATTCAGTTTTGAAAGATGGAGAAAGGATAGGGTTGAAACCTTTGCCTCCAAGGAGTGTTGTGATGCCTACGGTTAGTCCTAGTGCGAGTGCATCAAGGGAACCTTCGAGTGTAACTGTTGTAGCTACGCCTCACGTGTGCTTGAGTTCTTGTAGGGAGGAAGTATTGGAGGTGGCTAGCAACAAGAAGGAAAGGCGCGCAAAATTACTTCACTTGCGCCATAATCAGGCTTTGGACGAGGGAGATTATGTGTGGTTGTCCTTGGCAGCACAAAAACTTCACGTAAACCATAAGCATGGCGAGCCTATGGATGAAGGACCGTTCAAGGTGGTGAAGAAGATTGGCTATAAGACGTACAAAGTGTTGTTGGGTCATGGAATTTGCGCCACATTACAAGCTAGTGACTTGGTTCCGTGCTTAGACGCAACTTGAGACAAGTTGGATTCTAAGGGGGGGGGAGTATGATGCGTGTCTGAGCATCAAAATTGTGACAATCCTAGTCCTGTTAGGATTCTTATGTAGTGTCCTAGTTCTGTTAGGAAACTAAGTGTTTTATTTGCTTAATAACTCTTTATTTTAGGTGTTTGCATGATAAAGGGATCCTATTATGCTTAGGAGTCTAATTACCTTTGTCATAGAGTCTTGTTAGGAGTCTTTAAGTTGTAATTCTAGTTGGGTTAGAATTCCAAAACCTAGTTGGATTAGGATTCTAATTGGAGTAGAATTATTGTAGTATTAGGACTTTGTGTTGATTAGAGATTGATTGGCACAAGGATTCTAATCACATAGCCGTGTGATTAGAGATAGGTTAATTTGTTATTGTTTTTGTTTATCTTTTATGCTTTGCTAGTTCTACTAGGTTTGGGTTACTATGTTTTAATAGTTCTAATCAGTTTAGGATAATTTGTTCCTTATAAATAGGCTATTCGGCCATTAATAATGGACAGTTGTGTTTTTGTGTAAAGAAATTCGAGTGCTTGTTTGCATTGAATGTTGGTCGTCGTACCACAAACATACAAATTGAGGTTTGTGTGCATCTATTTGATTAACTCCTTTCGTTCAATTCAATTACATTATAACTTACTCGAGTGTTTTATTTAGTTATTTGATTAACTCCTTCGTTCAATTCAATTACATTATAACTTACTAGAGTGTTTTATTTAGTTATTTGATTAACTCTTTCGTTCAATTCAATTACATTATAACTTACTCGAGTGTTTTATTTAGTTATTTGATTAACTCCTTTCGTTCGATTCAATTACATTATAACTTACTCGAGTGTTTTATTTAGTTATTTGATCAACTCATTCGTTCAATTCAATTACATTTATAAATTACTAGAGTGTTTTATTTAGTTATTCGATTAACTCCTTTCGTTCAATTCAATTACATTATAACTTACTCGAGTGTTTTATTTAGTTATTTGATTAACTCCTTTCGTTCAATTCAATTACATTATAACTTACTCGAGTGTTTTATTTAGTTATTTGATTAACTCCTTCGTTCAATTCAATTACATTATAACTTACTAGATTGTTTTATTTAGTTATTTGATTAACTCTTTCGTTCAATTCAATTACATTATAACTTACTCGAGTGTATTATTTAATTATTTGATTAACTCCTTTCGTTCAATTCAATTACATTATAACTTACTCGAGTGCTTTATTTAGTTATTTGATTAACTCCTTCATTCAATTCAATTACATTATAACTTACTCGAGTGTTTTATTTAGTAGATTAACTCCTTTCGTTCAATTCAATTACATAAAAACTTACTCAAATGTTTTATTTAATTATTTGATTAACTCATTTCGAACAATTCAATTAAATGATAACTTACTCGAGTGTTTTATTTAGTTATTTGATTAACTACTTCGTTCCATTCAATTACATAACTTACTCAAGTGTTGTATTGAGTTATTTGATTAACTCCTTCATTCAAT
Organism: Beta lomatogona; assembly: GCA_947646795.1. Taxonomy (NCBI): domain Eukaryota; kingdom Viridiplantae; phylum Streptophyta; class Magnoliopsida; order Caryophyllales; family Amaranthaceae; genus Beta; species Beta lomatogona. Next base: position 43,393 of record CANSNZ010000954.1, read on the forward strand.
TCAATTACATCATAACTTACTCGAGTGTTTTATTTAGTTATTTGATTAACTCCTTTCGTTCAATTCAATTACATAAAAACTTACTCAAATGTTTTATTTAGTTATTTGATTAACTCATTTCGAACAATTCAATTACATAATAACTTACTCGAGTGTTTTATTTAGTTATTTGATTAACTACTTCGTTCCATTCAATTACATAATAACTTACTCAAGTGTTGTATTTAGTTATTTGATTAACTCCTTCGTCCAATTCAATTACATTATAACTTACTAGTGTGTTTTATTTAGTTATTCGATTAACTCCTTTCGTTCAATTCAATTACATTATAACTTACTCGAGTGTTTTATTTAGTTATTTGATTAACTCCTTTCGTTCAATTCAATTACATTATAACTTACTCGAGTGTTTTATTTAGTTATTTGATTAACTCCTTCGTTCAATTCAATTACATTATAACTTACTAGATTGTTTTATTTAGTTATTTGATTAACTCTTTCGTTCAATTCAATTACATTATAACTTACTCGAGTGTTTTATTTAGTTATTTGATTAACTCCTTTCGTTCAATTCAATTACATTATAACTTACTCGAGTGTTTTATTTAGTTATTTGATTAACTCCTTCGTTCAATTCAATTACATTATAACTTACTAGAGTGTTTTATTTAGTTATTTGATTAACTCTTTCATTCAATTCAATTACATTATAACTTACTCGAGTGTTTTATTTAGTTATTTGAATAACTCCTTTCATTAAATTCAATTACATAATAACTTACTCGAGTGTTTTATTTAGTTATTTGATTAACTCATTTCGTTCAATTCAATTACATAAAAACTTACTCAAATGTTTTATTTAGTTATTTGATTAACTCCGTCGTTCAATTCAATAACATCATAACTTACTAGAGTGTTTTATTTAGTTATTTGATTAACTCCTTTCGTTCAATTCAATTACATAAAAACTTACTCGAGTGTTTTATTTAGTTATTTAATTAACTCCTTCGTTCAATTCAATTACATAATATATTACTCAAGTGTTTTATTTAGTTATTTGATTAACTCTTTCGTTCAATTCAATTACATCATAACTTACTTGAGTGTTTTATTTAGTTATTTGATTGACTCATTTCGTTCCATTCAATTCCATAATAACTTACTCAAGTGTTTTATTTAGTTATTTGATTACTTTTTCGTTCAATTCAATTACATTATAACTTACGTGTTTTATTTAGTTATTCGATTAACTCCTTTCGTTCAATTCAATTACATTATAACTTACTCGAGTGTTTTATTTAGCTATTTGATTAACTCCTTTCGTTCAATTCAATTACATAAAAACTTACTCCAATCTTTTATTTACTGATTTGAATAACTCCTTTCGTTCAATTCAATTACATAATAACTTACTTGAGTGTTTTATTTAGTTTTTTATTAACTCATTTCGTTCAATTCAATTACATAAAAACTAACACAAATGTTTTATTTTGTTATTTGATTAACTCCTTCGTTCAATTCAATTACATCATAACTTACTCGAGTGTTTTATTTAGTTATTTGATTAACTCCTTTCGTTCAATTCAATTACATTATAACTTACTCGAGTGTTTTATTTAGTTATTTGATTAACTCCTTCGTTCAATTCAATTACATTATAACTTACTAGATTGTTTTATTTAGTTATTTGATTAACTCCTTTCGTTCAATTCAATTACATAAAAACTTACTCGAGTGTTTTATTTAGTTATTTAATTAACTCCTTCGTTCAATTCAATTACATAATATATTACTCAAGTGTTTTATTTAGTTATTTGATTAACTCTTTCGTTCAATTCAATTACAACATAACTTACTCGAGTGTTTTATTTAGTTATTTGATTAACTCCTTCGTTCAATTCAATTACATAATAACTTACTCAAGTGTTTTATTTAGTTATTTGATTAACTCCTTTCGTTCAATTCAATTACATTATAACTTACTCGAGTGTTTTATTTAGTTATTTGATTAACTCCTTTCGTTCAATTCAATTACATTATAACTTACTCGAGTGTTTTATTTAGTTATTTGATTAACTCCTTTCGTTCAATTCAATTACATAAAAACTTACTCGAGTGTTTTATTTAGTTATTTGATTAACTCATTCGTTCAATTCAATTACATAATAACTTACTCAAGTGTTTTATTTAGTTATTTGATTAACTCTTTCGTTCAATTCAATTACAACATAACTTACTCAAGTGTTTTATTTAGTTATTTGATTAACTCCTTCGTTCAATTCAATTACATAATAACTTACTCGAGTGTTTTATTTAGTTATTTGATTAACTCTTTCGTTCAATTCAATTACATTATAACTTACTTGAGTGTTTTATTTAGTTATTTGATTAACTCCTTTCGTTCAATTCAATTACATTATAACTTACTCGAGTGTTTTATTTAGTTATTTGATTAACTCCTTTCGTTCAATTCAATTACATAATAACTTACTCAAGTGTTTTATTTAGTTATTTGATTAACTCCTTTCGTTCAAATCAATTACATAATAACTTACTCGAGTGTTTTATTTAGTTATTTGATTAACTCCTTTCGTTCAATTCAATTACATAATAACTAACACAAGTGTTTTATTTAGTTATTTGATTAACTCCTTTCGTTCAATTCAATTACATCATAACTTACTCGAGTGTTTTATTTAGTTATTTGATTAACTCCTTTCGTTCAATTCAATTACATAATAACTTACTCGAGTGTTTTATTTAGTTATTTGATTAACTCCTTTCGTTCAATTCAATTACATTATAACTTACTCGAGTGTTTTATTTAGTTATTTGATTAACTCCTTCGTTCAATTCAATTACATTATAACTTACTAGATTGTTTTATTTAGTTATTTGATTAACTCCTTTCGTTCAATTCAATTACATAAAAACTTACTCGAGTGTTTTATTTAGTTATTTAATTAACTCCTTCGTTCAATTCAATTACATAATAAATTACTCAAGTGTTTTATTTAGTTATTTGATTAACTCCTTTCGTTCAATTCAATTACATTATAACTTACTCGAGTGTTTTATTTAGTTATTTGATTAACTCCTTTCGTTCCATTCAATTCCATAATAACTTACTCAAGTGTTTTATTTAGTTATTTGATTAACTCTTTCGTTCAATTCAATTACATTATAACTTACTCGAGTGTTTTATTTAGTTATTCGATTAACTCCTTTCGTTCAATTCAATTACATTATAACTTACTCGAGTGTTTTATTTAGTTATTTGATTAACTCCTTTCGTTCAATTCAATTACATAAAAACTTACTCCAATCTTTTATTTACTGATTTGAATAACTCCTTTCGTTCAATTCAATTACATAATAACTTACTTGAGTGTTTTATTTAGTTTTTTTATTAACTCATTTCGTTCAATTCAATTACATAAAAACTAACACAAATGTTTTATTTAGTTATTTGATTAACTCCTTCGTTCAATTCAATTACATCATAACTTACTCGAGTGTTTTATTTAGTTATTTGATTAACTCCTTTCGTTCAATTCAATTACATTATAACTTACTCGAGTGTTTTATTTAGTTATTTGATTAACTCCTTCGTTCAATTCAATTACATTATAACTTACTAGATTGTTTTATTTAGTTATTTGATTAACTCCTTTCGTTCAATTCAATTACATAAAAACTTACTCGAGTGTTTTATTTAGTTATTTAATTAACTCCTTCGTTCAATTCAATTACATAATATATTACTCAAGTGTTTTATTTAGTTATTTGATTAACTCTTTCGTTCAATTCAATTACAACATAACTTACTCGAGTGTTTTATTTAGTTATTTAATTAACTCCTTCGTTCAATTAAATTACATAATAACTTACTCGAGTGTTTTATTTAGTTATTTGATTAACTCCTTTCGTTCAATTCAATTACATTATAACTTACTCGAGTGTTTTGTTTAGTTATTTGATTAACTCCTTCGTTCAATTCAATTACATTATAACTTACTAGATTGTTTTATTTAGTTATTTGATTAACTCCTTTCGTTCAATTCAATTACATAAAAACTTACTCGAGTGTTTTATTTAGTTATTTAATTAACTCCTTCGTTCAATTCAATTACATAATATATTACTCAAGTGTTTTATTTAGTTATTTGATTAACTCTTTCGTTCAATTCAATTACAACATAACTTACTCGAGTGTTTTATTTAATTATTTGATTGACTCATTTCGTTCCATTCAATTCCATAATAACTTACTCAAGTGGTTTATTTAGTTATTTGATTACATTTTCGTTCAATTCAATTACATTATAACTTACGTGAGTATTTTATTTCGTTATTCGATTAACTCCTATAGTTCAGTTCAATTACATTATAACTTACTCGAGTGTTTTATTTAGTTATTTGATTAACTCCTTTCGTTCAATTCAATTACATAAAAACTTACTCAAATGTTTTATTTACTGATTTGAATAACTCCTTTCGTTCAATTCAATTACATAATAACTTACTCGAGTGTTTTATTTAGTTATTTGATTAACTCATTTCGTTCAATTCAATTACATAAAAACTAACTCAAATGTTTTATTTAGTTATTTGATTAACTCCTTCGTTCAATTCAATTACATCATAATTTACTCGAGTGTTTTATTTAGTTATTTGATTAACTCCTTTCGTTCAATTCAATTACATAAAAACTTAATCAAATGTTTTATTTAGTTATTTGATTAACTCATTTCGAACATTTCAGTTACATAATAACTTACTCGAGTGTTTTATTTAGTTATTTGATTAACTACTTCGTTCCAATCAATTACATAATAACTTACTCAAGTGTTGTATTTAGTTATTCGATTTCATAAAAACTTAATCAAGTGTTTTATTTAGTTATTTGATTAACTCCTTTCGTTCAATTCAATTACATTATAACTTGCTCGAGTGTTTTATTTAGTTATTTGATTAACTCCTTTCTTTCAATTCAATTACATAAAAACTTACTCAAATGTTTTATTTAGTTATTTGATTAACTCATTTCGAACAATTCAATTACATAATAACTTACTCAAGTGTTGTATTTAGTTATTTGATTAACTCCTTCGTTCAATTCAATTACATTATAACTTACTAGAGTGTTTTATTTAGTTATTCGATTAACTCCTTTCGTTTAATTCAATTACATTATAACTTACTCGAGTGTTTTATTTAGTTATTTGATTAACTCCTTTCGTTCAATTCAATTACATTATAACTTACTCGAGTGTTTTATTTAGTTATTTGATTAACTCCTTCGTTCAATTCAATTACATTATAACTTACTCGAGTGTTTTATTTAGTTATTTGATTAACTCTTTCGTTCAATTCAATTACATTATAACTTACTCGAGTGTTTTATTTAGTTATTTGATTAACTCCTTTCGTTCAATTCAATTACATTATAACTTAGTCGAGTGGTTTATTTAGTTATTTGATCAACTCCTTCGTTCAATTCAATTACATTATAAATTACTAGAGTGTTTTATTTAGTTATTCGATTAACTCCTTTCGTTCAATTCAATTTCATTATAACTTACTCGAGTGTTTTATTTAGTTATTTGATTAACTCCTTTCGTTCAATTCAATTACATTGGGTTCCTTGAATTTATGAACGAAGAATAGTAATTTTGATTATGAATTGTGAAGGTTTAATGTGGTATGTGATGTTGAATGTGGTTTGGAGGTTCAAATTGAATAATGTTGTGCTTGATTATTATTGGGGTTGTTGTTGATTATGTTGAGGGTGTAGTGAGTATCAATTAAGATTTTAGTCATTATGAAGCTTAATGTCAGATTTGAATTAAAGACAATAGTAATGTTATATATAGAGGTAAATTATAAATCTATGATACGTTATTAATTCATTGATGCGTCAAAGTATTGGATGAGTGAATCTCACATTAACGTTGTTAATAGAATTCTTTTAACTTAATAAAGCGGGATGAATAGTTAGAGTTCACTTAAAGTCATTATGAAGGTTTCCGAAAGTGTGTTTATTAGCTATTGTCAGCTTCACTATGTTTAGAATTGAGATAATATATTGACAATCTAGGTATTATATGACATTTAAAGCACAATTGTTAACTATATCAAGTTCATTTACATTAGTAAGTGGGAAAGCTAAGAAAAGTGTATCACTGGACTATTGTGATAACTATTTAGAGTTGAATTATGTTTAATGACGATAGACAGTTACGTGAACTATATCGCTAATATGTTTATTATATGGATATGAATGAGTATGGAATAAATATGTCTTATGTTTCGTAAGTGATCGAAAAATGTGAAAAGATGAGTCTTGTTCTTATGAATGACGAGTTATGAAATGTATACTAAGAAATGACATATATGAAACCACATGTTATGAAAAGGGTTTTTATGTTGTGTTTTTGTATGTGATCTGAAACTACGAAAGGGATGACATTTATGCTATGTATGCTAGAAAGCACCTAAAGTTATGAGATATAATTATAATATCTGATTATGCAAAAGTATATGAATATGATTATGAATATGTCATGCTTATAATTACTATTCCTGATTATGATTACGATGATGTAATGTAATTATGGTTACGATGATGTAATGTAATTATGGTTACCTTATGATGATGATTACGTATCATGACTACGATTACGATTAGGTAATGTGATTATGATTCGTAAAGGAACGAAACATGATAAAGCTAAGTGAAAGAACGGTTCTTTGTAGTATTACGTTTATGTCGGGTCGTGCACGTACCTTCTGGTGGGTCAGTCACCTTCTACATATTGGGGTGATTCCGTGTTATGTTTTGGGCATTATATACCACCTTATGAAATGTGGGGGCCAAGGTCCTCGGGTGGTAGCCTGCCGTTTACAAAAATGAAAATTGGGGAGACATGCCTTCTGTTATACTTGCCAAGATACCAAAATTAATAAGTAAAATGAAAAGATAATGATGAAGCTTATGATATGAAACAAAATATTTATTATGTAGATTATTTTATGATATAATGCCATGAAGTATACGAAAGTATGATTATGATTGCGATTATGTTCTATGATTTCACACATTATGTTATTGATGTTTGGATTAGGAGATGTGGAATGTTTTACGAATATGATGATTAGTGATATTATGAACGAATTTTATGAAATAATTATGTTGTTACAAAACTATGATCATTACTACATTATGAATATGACTATGACTATGTTGAGTTTAAGTTTATTTCGTATAACTACAATTAAGAATATGTAATATATCTATGATACGATAGAAACGAAATACGATAGAGTTAAGTGTAAGTATTCTGATATTGAAGTGAATGAAAGATGATCATAACCTATGACAAAACCGTATAACTCAAACTTTAAGTTATATGAATTTCTGATGATTTGGAAGTATGTCTTCTGCTTGATTGGAAAGAACTATGATGATGTTACGACTCTGCTATGATTTCTTAAAGCACTTAAAAGTCAAGAAACATGAAGAATGATGATGGATAATGTGAATGTTGCTATGTTGATGTGATGCGATTATGAATTATGTGAACGTGTAGTTAACGTGAGAGCCGTAGACACCAAAGCATGTGTTAAAAATGTTTTATGGGGAAGTACTCAGCGTTGTGCTGATGTGTCTGTCAATATTTTGTTTTGTCACTACTGTGCTCTGTCACTTGGTGGATGGCAGTATTACAATAGTTTCAGGTTGAAGTTGTGGATCATCTTTTCCAAGATAGAAGCAGTTATGTGCTAAGAGTTCAACTATGATTGTTTAACATTTCTTTTGAGGCGAGGACGTTGAGGATGTAGTGAGTATCAATTAAGATGTTAGTCATTATGAAGCTTAATGTCAGATTTGAATTAAAGATAATAGTAATGTTATATATAGAGTTAAATTATAAATCTATGATATGTTATTAATTCATTGATGCGTCAAAGTATTGGATGAGTGAATCTCACATTAAAGTTGTTAATAGAATTCTTTTAACTTAATATAGCGGGATGAATAGTTAGAGTTCACTTAAAGTCATTATGAAGGTTTCCGGAAGTGTGTTGATTAGCTATTGTCAGCTTCACTATGTTTAGAATTGAGATAATATATTGACAATCTTGGTATTATATGACATTTAAAGCAAAATTGTTTACTATATCAAGTTCATTATTATATGTTAGTAAGTGGGAAAGCTAAGAAAAGTTTATCACTAGACTATTGTGATGACTATTTAGAGTTGAATTATGTTTAATGACGATAGACAGTTATGTGAACTATATCGCTAATATATTTATTATATGGATATGAAGGAGTATGGAATAAATATGTCTTATGTTTCATAAGTGATCGAAAAATGTGAAAAGATGAGTCTTGTTCTTATGAATGACGAGTTATGAAAGGTATACTAAGAAATGACATATGTGAAACCACATGTTATGAAAAGGGTTTTATGATGTGTTTCTGTATGTGATCTAAAACTACGAAAGGGTTATGATGACATTTCTGCTATGTATGCTAGAAAGCACCTAAAGTTATGAGATATAATTATAATAACTGATTATGCAAAAGTATATGAATATGATTATGAATATGTCATGCTTATAATTACTTTCCATGATTATGATTACGATGATGTAATGTAATTATGGTTACGATGATGTAATGTAATTATGGTTACGTTATGATGATGAATACGTATCATGACTACGATTACGATTAGGTAATGTGATTATGATTCGTAAAGGAACGAAACATGATAAAGCTAAGTGAAAGAACGGTTCTTGGCAGTATTACGTTTATGTCGGGTCGTGCACGTACCTTCTAGCGGGTCAGTCATCTTCTACATATTGGGGTGATTCCGTGTTTTGTTTTGGGCATTATATACCACCTTCTGAAATGTGGGGACCAAGGTACTTGGGTCGTAGCTTTCTGTTTACGAAAATGAAAATTGGGGAGACATCCCTTCTGTTATACTTGCCAAGATACCAAAATTATTAAGTAAAATGAAAAGATACCGATGAAGCTTATGATATGAAACATAATATTTATTATGTAGATGATTTCATGATTTTATGCCATGAAGTATGATGACTTTAATGTTACGAAAGTATGATTATGATTGCAATTATGTTCTATGATTTCACACATTATGTTATCGATGTTTGGAGTAGGAGATGTGGAATGTTTTACGGATATGATGATTAGTGATGTTATGAACGAATTCTATGAAATAATTATGTTGTTACAAAACTATGATCATTACTACATTATGAATATGCCTATGACTATGTTGAGTTTAAGTTTATTTCGTATAACTACAATTAGGAATATGTAATATATCTATGATACGATAGAAACGAAATATGATAGAGTTAAGTGTAAGTATTCTGACATTGAAGTGAATGAAAGATGATAATAACCTATGACAAAACCGTATAATTCAAACTTTAAGCTATATGAATTTCTGATGATATGGACGTATGTCTTCTGCTTGATAGGAAAGGACTATGATGATGTTACGACTCTGCTATGATTTTTTAAAGCACTTGAAAGTCAGGAAACGTGATGAATAATGATGGATAACGTGAATGTTGCTATGTTGATGTGATGCGATTATGAATGATGTGAACGTGTTGTTAACGTGAGAGTCATAGATACCAAAGCATGTGTTAAAAAGGTTTTATGGGGAAGTACTCAGCGTTGTGCTGATGTGTCAGTCAATATTTTGTTTTGTCACTAATGTGGCCTGTCACTTGGTGGGTGGCAGTGTTACAATAGTTTCAGGTTGAAGTTGTGGAGCATCTTTTCCAAGATAGAAGCAGTTACGTGCTAAGAGTTCAGCTATGATTGTTTTACGTTTCTTTTGAGGTGAGGACGTTGAGGGTGTAGTGAGTATCAATTAAGATGTTAGTCATTATGAATCTTAATGTCATATTTGAATTAAAGATAATAGGAATGTTATATATAGAGTTAAATTACAAATCTGTGATACATTATTAATTCATTGATGTGTCAAAGTATTGGATGAGTGAATCTCACATTAATGTTGTTAATAGAATTCTTTTAACTTAATAAAGCGGGATGAATAGTTAGAGTTCACTTAAAGTCATTATGAAGGTTTCCGGAAGTGCGTTGATTAGCTACTGTCAACTTCACTATGTTTAGAATTGAGATAATATATTGACAATCTTGGTATTATAAGACATTTAAAGCAGAATTGTTAACTATATCAAGTTCATTATTATACGTTAGTAAGTGGGAAAGCTAAGAAAAGTTTATCACTGGACTATTGTGATGACTATTTAAAGTTGAATTATGTTTAATGACGATAGACAGTTATGTGAACTATATCGCTAATATGTTTATTATATGGATATGAAGGAGTATGGAATAAATATGTCTTATGTTTCATAAGTGATCGAAAAATGTGAAAAGATGAGTCTTGTTCTTACGAATGACGAGTTATGAAATGTATACTAAGAAATGATATATGTGAAACCACATGTTATGAAAAGGGTTTTATGTTGTGTTTCTGTATGTGATCTGAAACGACGAAAGGGTTATGATGACATTTCTGCTATGTATGCTAGAAAGCACCTAAAGTTATGAGATATAATTATAATATCTGATTATGCAAAAGTATATGAATATAATTATGAATATGTCATGCTTATAATTACTTTCCATGATTATGATTACGGTGATGTAATGTAATTATGGTTACGATGATGTAATGTAATTATGGTTACGTTATGATGATGATTACGTATCATGACTACGGTTACGATTAGGTAATGTGACAATGATTCGTAAAGGAATGAAACATGATACAGCTAAGTGAAAGAACGTTTCTTGGCAATATTACGTTTATGTCCGGTCGTGCACGTACCTTTTGGCGGTTCAGTTACCTTCAACATATTGGGGTGATTCCGTGTTATGTTTTGGGCATTATATACCACATTCTGAAATGTGGGGGCCAAGGTCCTCGGGTGGTAGCCTTCTCTTTACGAAAATGAAAATTGGGGAGACATCCCTTCTGTTATACTTGCCAAGATGCCAAAAGTATTAAGTAAAATGAAAAGATAATGATGAAGCTTATGATATGAAACAAAATATTTATTATGTAGATGATTTTATGATTTAATGCCACGAAGTATGATGACTTTAATGTTATGAAAGTATGATTATGATTGCGATTATGTTCTATGATTTCACACATTATGTTATCGATGTTTGGATTAGGAGATGTGGAATGTTTTACGAATATGATGATTAGTGATGTTATGAACGAATTCTATGAAATAATTATGTTGTTACGAAACTATGATCATTACTACATTATGAATATGACTATGACTATGATGAGTTTAAGTTTATTTCGTATAACTACAATTAGGAATATGTAATATATCTATGATACGAAAGAAACGAAATAAGATAGAGTTAAGTGTAAGTATTCTAACATTGAAGTGAATGAAAGATGATAATAACCTATGACAAAACCGTATAACTCAAACTTTAAGCCATATGAATTTCTGATGATATGGAAGTATGTCTTCTGCTTGATAGGAATGAACTATGATGATGTTACGACTCTGCTATAATTTCATAAAGCACTTAAAAGTCAGGAAACGTGATGAATAAGGATGGATAATGTGAATGTTGCTATGTTGATGTGATGCGATTATGAATGATGTGAACTTGTTGTTAACGCGAGAGCCGTAGACACCAAAGCATGTGTTAAAAATGTTTTATGGGGAAGTACTCAGCGTTGTACTGATGTGTCTGTCAATATTTTGTTTTGTCACTACTGTGGCCTGTCACTTGGTGGGTGGCAGTGTTACAATAGTTTCAGGTTGAAGTTGTGGAGCATCTTTTCCAAGATGGAAGCAGTTACGTGCTAAGAGTTCAGCTATGATTGTTTTACGTTTCTTTTGAGGCGAGGACGTTCCACTTTGTATTAGATAGTAATTAATGGTTTAAGTTTTATTTCTAGTTCTGGATGAGCAATAGTGCTCCTAATTCTCTTTAGCTGCTGCTCCGCGAAAGCGTTGAGTTATGGATTTGGAAATATTTTATTTGTAATAGGTTCTCAAACATATTCCATTTTGGGTCGTCCAATTTACAAAGGAAGCTTTACCGAAATTTCTAGAAAATATTAATCTATTATTAAAGTGTTTCTTTAAAAGTGACAAATCAAAGTAATGTCCCTGTAAGTTAATGTTAAATGTTGCCTTGTATTTTCCCCTAGTGGAAAGTATGGCGGTAACGCGTCGACTAAGCTAAGTCTTCTGCTGCTAATCTTGATTAATTAACTTAATAAGGATGCGTGAAAGTCGGGGCGTTACAATAAATCCCTCATGTGCATCTCCAGCCTTGTCGCTAGTTTGCTACTCCTACGCAATCTTAATTAGGGAAAGGAGATTCAAATGTATATTATAAACTAGAAAGATGAGTCTATATGAGAGTCATACGAACCCTAAAGTAAACGTAAGCCTGCTTTCACCCATCCAACTTGCTAGAAACCTTCTCAATTTAGGTCCTTGAAAGTTGAAAGTACCACTTCAAGGACTAACCCCTAAAGGGAGACAAAGGTAAGTCATTCACTAGTAGAATAATTGTTTATTGTTGCGGTCATTAAGTGGCCTATTGCTGCGGTTTTGACCGCGCATCAATTAAGGGCGCAACAATAGGTAATTACCTATTGCTGCGGTTTTTAACCGCATCAATATAACAACCTATTACTGCGGTTCTTACCAAAAACCGCAGCAATAGGTAGTGTAAATAACAAAAAAATAATAATTGAAAAGTAACCTATTGCTGCTGTTGTTGGTAAAAACAGCAGCAATAGGTGAGTCTATTGCTGCTGTTTTTACCAAACAACAGCAGCAATATGTTGCTTTTTTTTATAATTTTTTTTAGACATTTATAATGTCATATAATAATATACTACAGTCTATACCCACACAACATTTTCAAAACCACAACCAAATTTGTTGGAATTCATTCAAGCATCAAATTAATTAACAAATTACATAACATCATTATACATTTGACTTTATAAGTTTTATGTTGAAATCAGAAAATACACATATAAGATTTAGAAAAATATACACAAATGATATCTAAAAAAAAATACAAATTAATTTTATTCACCATGAACCTAAATTACGGATTCAATTAGATCTACAAAATTAACAAAAATTAAAATTGAAAAAAAAAATCGAAATTGAACCGGCGACATCAAATCAAGTCCGCTTGCTCCATCGCACTGAAACTCGACGGTGATTCGCGACGACGGCCAAGAGCATCCGCCGCCGTCGAGATCTGAAACTTCGAGCCAAGATCTGAAACTTCGAGCACCGACGTCTCCGGCAAGAAACAAAACGAGCAAAACCAGAGTCTCGAGAACAACTCACCGGAAATTCAAAGAAAAAAACAGTCAAGCCTCGCCGAAAAATCGAAGCAAGAACAAAAAACGAAAAAGAAATGTGATGAGCTTACCGGAATGTCAAAAGCTTCGCCGGCAAACGCACCAAGAAAGCCCCCGAAAGTCCAAAAACTTCCTGCCTTAAACGGTACAAAAATTGAACGAAACCATATCAAATGAAACAACTAGCCTAAAACAGAAAGTGAGATGAAAACCTTCCAACGATCTGATCCACACGACTACAACATTTAGCACATACACCCTGTTCTTTAGCACATCCTGCATTCCAATTCCAAAGGCAAAAAATAAAAATCATTTTTTTTCACTTTCATCCCAAAATTTAAATGCCAAGTTATAATCTTGTATTAATCTAAAAGTTCATAACAATATATAAAAAGGATTAAAACAAACTAGGGCATAGGTTAAGGCAAGCTTGACGAACAGCCCTCTTAGAACACTTCTGACTGAAAAAAAAAATCAATAAATCACAAATTAAATCACAACCCATCTTTTATTAACAACTAAAAATTATAACCCATAATCACAATTAATCAGAAAATCCAGTAAAGTATTAGAAAGAAAAAGGAGAAAAAATAACCATTTAGCAGGCTCAACTAAGGCTCAATTAAGCTTGTCGAACTCCTCTCTCTCTCCTTCGATGCGGCGAATTGAACGGACGAAATGAAGGGTGAAGGTGACGGGCTGAGAAGGGTGAAGGCGAGTCGAGGATGAAGAAGAACGACGAAATGAAGAAGGCTGAGAGGAAAGGAGATTTGAAGGAGGAACCGCGAAAAATGGCGAGCCACAAGCGACGAACCGCAGCGACGAAGAGGGAAGTCCGGCTCAGCGAATGAGAGAGGAGAGAGAGGAGAGAGGAGAGAGGAGAGTGAGGAGAGAGAGAATAGTAAAACGGCTGAGGAGTTGTTAAAAGGAAAGAGGAACAAAACCCTAATTGGGCCCCACAATTTATTTTTTATACTTAAAATATCCTATTGCTGCGGTTTTTACTAAAACCCGCAGCAATAGGTTCAAATTTTAATATAATAAAAGTAATATTTTAATATCTGGCGCAGACATATTGCTGCGGTTTGTGGCAAAAACCGCAGCAATATATTAAAATATTATTATTTTAATATATTGCTGCGGTTTTTGCCACAAACCGCAGCAATATATCTGGTCAAAAAGTCAACTTTTTTTCAAAAATTTTCCGTTGAAACCATATTGCTGCGTTTTTTGCCCGAAACCGCAGCAATATGTTTATTTTATATTTTACTTTTTCTTTCTACGTGATATATTGCTGCGTATGGGTAAAACCGCAGCAATACTATCGCAGCAATAAACAATTATTCTACTAGTGCTTGAAAATCCTCGATGGCACACCAAGCCAAATACAAATACCTATGCAAAACAGTAGGCTTAATATTAATCTCAGTCACACTAGACTTAGACAAACCCATTGAAACATAAGAGTAAATAGAATATAACCCCACCAGAATCACATGGATAACACATCTTAACCTCTTCATGATCTGCTTTATTATGATTTTTGTGTTGGAGGAATCAATAGGCATAATTTTTTAGATATATAATTTTATCGACCTTTAGTGCATACATATCAAAGATGCCTAAAACAAGGAACAACTATGATTATGGGAATGATCAGCCACCAAAGGATGTGGAATGCTAGTTTAATAGTTGGTAATAGTATTATACTACTAGGGAAAACTGTAAATTTATTCACATCCAAAGGTGTAAATCGAGCTTTCTTTTAGTAACTCCTTAAGAAACTACTATCAGGTTCCCCTCTATTTTTTCGTTAACCTATCAAATTCACCATATTCGCTTCCAATTCAGATAAATGGCCGAACTATGACAAAATCCTCTCTTGCAATCTCTCCCTAGAAATAGGGATATTATCTCAGATAACCCTGACTTATAGGTCTTTTTCCAATCTAACCCCGACTTTGGCAGGCCTGTCTCCGATAACCCTGAACTTGATTTTTGTCATTAAACTGGACGGAAATGTTAACAGCGTTAACTATTTTGAAACATAAATTAATTAATACTTAAAAAAAGCCCCAATAATCTATTTCTCTCGCTTGTTCTTCAAAACCTAACCTTCAATTTGAATTCCAGAATGATGTTTCAAATTGAATTCCTCACTCTCTGTTCTTCATCTCCCATTATTCATCCTCATTCCTCAATTGTTATGAAAAGAAAAACCAAAAACCAAACCTAAACACAAAAATTCAACTAACTAATTTCATCCAATCCTTGAAATCAGTTCGCATATATAAAACTCTCACAAAAACACTACACATTTCGTTAAATTTAGCACTAAGTTACTCCGTAATCCAACAATTCAAAATTTAAACGAGCAACTCTTAACAAACACGACGATTTAGTCCATAAAGCAATTAAAATTCCACAATTTCACTCCATTTCTCTTCTCTTAAAACAATATAAAGTAGCGATGAAGCAGAGGAGAGAGAAAGACCTCAAGAATGTTGGTGTAAGTGAACTCCTCCTCAAGAAGAGGAACGATTTTCTCGAGATAAGAAGTTTTCAGACGACTAACTGTTTCCGCTTCGGATTTGTCAACGAAAACCGCCGTTCCTGCCGACGCTTAAACACTTAGTGACGAAATTCCGACGCGAGAAGCACCGGAACTCCGGCGAAGGAAGTGGAGGTTGATTGCAGCAGCGAAGTGGAAGCCATGGATGAGCAAGAGAGAGAAAGCGTGAGATAGAGAGAGAAAACGAGGATCTATTTTTGAATCTTGACCCAGCTGCTTTGTCGGATCGGTTCTTCCATCACTTCTTCAAATTTGTTTGAGTTTATTGTTCAAGCTTTATGAATTTGTTATAAATTCAGATATTTATTTTCTGGAAATCGGTTCCTAAGTTCATTTGATCAGATTGCAAAACATAGTACGAACTAGGAAGAACAAGAGAGAGAAGGAGATGCTTTTTTTTTCCTAAAAAAAAGCATTTATTAATCTATGTTTCAAAATAGTTAACGCTGTTAACATTTCCGTCCAGTTTAATGACAAAAATCAAGTTCAGGGTTATCGGAGACAGGCCTGCCAAAGTCGGGGTTATATTGGAAAAAAGCCTATAAGTCAGGGTTTTCAGATATATAATTTTATCGACCCTTAGTGCATACATATCAAAGATGCCTAAAACAAGGAACAACTACGATTATGGGAATGATCAGCCATCAAAGGATGTTGAATGCTAGTTTAACAGGTGGTAATAGTATTATACTACTAGGGAAAACTGTAAATTTATTCACATCCAGAGGTGTAAATCGAGCTTTCTTTCCCCACTATTTTTTAGTTAACGTATCAAATTTACCATATTCGCTTCCAATTCAGATAAATGGCCGAATTATGACAAAATCCTCTCTTGCAATCTCTCCCTAAAAATATGGTAGATTTTTTAGGGAAAAAATTTGGCTGTTACATTAGAGCTTTTTGTTTAAAAAAAAGTTCTATGACTTTTTTGCCCTCATTCGTTATCTGGAAGAATAAAAACATAAAGGGTATTTTAGGAAACTCAGGTGGACACCAAAGTTGTCAAGAGTTCCCATATATAATAGAGATTATGAAAGAAAAACTTAGGAAGACCCCCTCAATTAGGGGGCCACCCTAAAACATCATTTTGGATAATAAGAGAAAGATCACAACAATAAGGAGGGAAAGAGTACAAGAGCGAAGAACAAGAGTGATCGGGCTTATGAGCCATGAAATCCGCCCCTTTGTTAGTGATGCGAGTTCACCTCACAACTCACTACTCTTTTTGTGTTTTTATGTTAGAGATTATAATGAAAGAAAGCAATAAAGATAGGCTCCCAAATCTCGGTTTGGAGAGGTTCTCTTGAAGTCGCGGTTCAAGATTTACGCATAAGATCACAGTCTAGTGCACTTTAGAGTTAACGACTCTATAACAAGCTCAACCCTCACTATTTCATTCAACAACAACATAGCTTACATATGAATACCTTAACGGTATTTATAGAGAACTAAACCTACTAAATTAATAATCAAAGCAAAGAAATACAAAGATCTTCATAACTAAGTAACAAGGAAAAAACCGGTTGGACCATGCTTTAAAGAATGACGCTCTTCTTCTATTGGATGCTTGAAATCAACTTGCAACCAGTAGAAACGTTTCCTACACTTGAAGGTTGATCAAACCAAGGTAGAAATACACCTTTTTCTGCCTAGAAACTAGTCAAAAGAGTTAAGTGTGTTTAGAGAGGTTAAAATCCCGAGTTGGAGTATAATCCCGAGTCTTGTCGCTTGAAGTCCTGCAAAACAAGAAAAACTAGCCCGGGGGTGTTCCCGGGAAAGCCCCTCCGACGCTCAAGTCAGTTGAGATTGAGGTAGAGAGAGAAAGTGAATAGTTTTAAAGAGAGATGCTCTGGTTTTGTTAGGTGAGAATTCAATACCTGCCCATTGATTGGGCTTGCTGCTTTTATAATGTTGGGGATTTCCCAGACAGGAAACCCTATTGGGGGCATGCCTGTCTATAGGAAAGTTGTCTCCCTTTTATGGTAAAGTTATTTTTTGTTTTAAGGAGCTGAAGGGCCCCTTGGGAGCATACTGATCAAATCTTTTAGGTGGGCTTTGTATGATACTATTGGACCAAACCTGAGGCTCAAATAATTAGCCCCACGCCAAGTAATCGGAGTGAGATCCCCGATTTCCAGTGCGGTTGGTTGACGAAACAATAATATTTTTGCCGATGTTCGTTGAATGATGCCTTGATTTAGCTATGTGGCGCTAGGATTAACCAAGCACGGGGGTGTCGCTCTGGTGGGGGTTAGGGGGCAACGCCCCCGAACTTTTTCAAGGTATGCCGAACCTGAGGAAGAACTTCTTGTGAATCCCGAGCCTGAGGAGGTTAGTTGGCGAAATGATTCCTCCTGGATGCAACCCGAGATGGTGTTGGCCGGTCTTCTAATGTATCCGACGAACCCCGATTCGGTAGGCTATAAATTCCGACTTGGGTCTGAGCTTCAGCCAAACCCCGAGAACGTCAGGTTTTTCTTGCCAGGCGACTACCGACCCGGGGTGAGTGCCGACCCCGACTCGGTCGACGTTGCTTTGATTCTCCAGGCGAACCCCGAATGTGCTCATCTTTCACCACTCGAGCCTCGATTCGGAAGGGTATCGAGCTTCAGACCAATTCCCAAGAGCACCATATGTTTATTAACAGGTGACCTCGACCCAAGAGAGTGCCGACCATGACTCGGTCGACGTTGCTTTGGTGCTCCAGGCGAACCCCGAGTGTGCTCATCTTTCACCACTCGAGCCCCGATTCGGAAGGGTACGAATCCCGACTCGTTTCCGAGCTTCAGACCAATTCCCGAGAGCACCATATGTTTATTAACAGGTGACCCCGACCCAAGAGAGTGCCGAACCTGACTCGGTCGACGTTGCTTTGGTCCTCCAGGCGAACCCCGAGTGCGCTCACCTATCATCAAACGAGTCTTGATTAATGATCCCTCCTATGATTACCCCTTTCATCAAATGGCTAATGAGCCTCAGACTTGCTGTTCTTGGCCATTTTTTGGGCCAAGTAGGGAGCATCCTGGCAGGGTCGAGGAGGGTCAGGCGCCAACTCGGGGGCTAATGACCCTTCCCCTTGGAGTCCCGAGTCGGTCATGAGGTACTTAGCCAATATTTGGCCAAGTGCTGAGCCTCCTGGCAAGGCCGAGGTGGGTATGTGCCAACTCGGGGGCTAATGAGCCTTCCCCTAGGAATCCCGAGTTGGTCATAAGGTACTTAGCCAATATTTGTCCAAGTGCTGAGCCCCCTGGCAAGGCCGAGGTGGGTATGGGCCAACTCGGGGGCCAATGAGCCTTCCCCTAGGAATCCCGAGTTGGTCATGAGGTACTTAGCCAATATTTGGACAAGTGCTGAGCCCCCTGGCAAGGCCGAGGTGGGTATGGGCCAACTCGGGGGCTAATGAGCCCTCCCCTAGGAATCCCGAGTTGGTCATGAGGTACTTAGCCAATATTTGGCCATGTGCTGAGCCCCCTGGCAAGGCCGAGGTGGGTATGGACCAACTCGGGGTCTAATGAGCCTTCCCCTAGGAATCCTGAGTTGGTCATGAGGTATTTAACCAATATTTTTCCAAGTGCTGAGCCCCCTGGCAAGGCCGAGGTGGGTATGGTCCAACTCGGGGGATAATGAGCCTTCCCCTAGGAATCCCGAGTTGGTCATGAGGTACTTAGCCAATATTTGGCCAAGTGCTGAGCCCCCTGGCAAGGCCGAGGTGGGTATGGGCCAACTCGGGGGCTAATGAGCCTTCCCTTAGGAATCCCGAGTTGGTCATGAGGTACTTTGCCAATATTTGTCCAAGTGCTGAGCTCGGAGAACTGAGCTGGTTTCTAGTCAAACTTTCATATGTTTGACCATTTGACCGTTGACTTTCTTGACTTAGTGCCTTTGTGCCAATTTGGGCCTTTTGGTCCAAGGTTTGATCCTTGGGCCTTTCTTACTGAAGGCCCAGGTCTTGGGAGCCCATCTAAGGTGGCCCTGAGGTTGTCGTGGTGCGGGCACGGAGATGAATGTATATAGAGGAGGGAGAGAGTTGTTTTTTCGTACTTTCAATCATTTGCGAATTTCCTCAATCTCTCTCTTCTTTCTCTCTCTAACTTTCTCCATAGCTTGATCCAGTCCCGAGTTCACGAGTGCCTGTGCCTGTTACACTCTCGAGACCGAGAATTCCCGAGCAGGTACGCTCTTCCTTAGCAATAATTCTGTATTTCCTTGTTTGGTATTTGAAATAGACGTCCATAGGATGGATCCCGAGTCCGATCCAAATGTCCTTGCTTCTCCTAAGCTGTCGGAAGAGATACGTGGGGTTGATGGGTTCTTAGTTAGCACCTGAGTCCCGTGTGAGGACCCATTGGTCGTTCCCGAGGCGGTTCCATGACCCAGTCCCTCAGATTCGTTAAGTGAGGAGGATGAGGGAGTAATTCCAGGTCCCTGGGAGGTCTCTTTAGCTCATAGGCCATGTAGCACTAGTTACCTTGACTGGTTTATTTCTGATGGGGTTGTTACAGTATCCGAGGGGGCTGAAGAAGAGGCCCCGACTACTTCAGGTCAGGACTACCCACCTCTGGATCCCGAGGGCGGACCTCATAGTTACTACCCCGAGGCCACATTTCTAAAGTACATGGAGAGAAACGCCAAGTATGTGGTGACCAAATTTTGGATTCAGGACCCGTACTTTGTGATTCGAGCCAAGCATACTGCCTCGGTGATGACTCCTCCGGTGGGATGTGTGTTGGTATACCACCAGAGTATGCAGATGGGTCTTAGATTCCCTTTGCATCCTTTCATCACGGAGCTTCTCAATGCCTATCAACTAACATTGACAAATCTTCTGCCCAACAGTTGGTTGACTATAAATGGCTTCGTTTCCATTTGTGATCTCCTCGGTGTTCCCCCAAGTATGCGCTTATGGCGCAATATTTTCATATTGATGCTAGGGACTGCTGACCGTCATGGCCCCGGGTGGTTCCGCATTCAATGCCGAGCGGGCTACAAAGTTGTCCGTGATCCCCCTTCGAATCAGAAAGGGTTTAGACGGATGTTTTATCATGTTTACACCAGTGGTGAGTGGGGAATTCCCATTCTTCCCCCGAGGAGTGACCTCGTTTTAGGCTCAACCAGACGGTCCCCGGGATGTCTCGGGAAGAGGCGGTGGTGGGAATTTATCTTTCCACGACCCCGAGGACACTGACTGGTGCCCTGACCTATGTGCCCCAGAATTGGCTACACACCCGCTATGAGATGCTGAATGAGATGTTCCTGGCGTCGGCGAGCTTGAGTTGTAGCTGTGACAAGGGTAATTGAGTAATTCCATTTCATCAGATGTATGAATTTCACTTTTTTGCTAAAGTTTTGACGTTTCTTCTGTTTCAGCTATAGCCCGACACCGACTTGATCCTGCAATGGCCGAGAGATTCGTCGACAGTGCTGTGCTAGCTTCGAAGATTCTGGATGAGCTCGATGAGGAGACTATGTCTATCCCGCCTCTTCCAAAGGTACATTAAATCTGTCACTTTGCTTTAATTTGTATCCCACCTTAGTAACTAACTTCTGACATTTGCAGGATACCGACCCGATGAGGGCCAAGAAGCCTCATGTGCGCTCCCGCAAGCTGAAGGGGGATACCGAGAAAGCCCAGGCCTTGGAGAAAGCGGCCTCCAAGGCTTCTGAGAAGGCTTCTTCAAACTTTCGACGGGCAGCAAGAGGAGTCCCGAGGATGAGTCGGGGGGTCCCCTTGAGGTTTTTGAGGAGCCTTTGTCCAAGCGACCCCGAGCTGATCAAGCGGGGTCTAGTGTTCCCTTCACAGACCTTACCAGGCCTCAGAAGTTGGCCCGCGTCAAGGGTGCCGTCAAGGCCGTCTATACGGATGCTGACGATCAGGCACTGCTGGCCCTTGGGCATGGGGAAGTCAATGCCTTTTACGAATCCTGGCTTGAGGTACATTACCCCGACTAAGCATTTTCGTATTTCCTGCTTCTTCCCCTGTAGACTAACTTTTTACTTCTATGCAGACCACTATCCGGATGACCTCGGTGATCAATCGCCGGGCTCAGTTCGAGGAGGGCGTGGTGGCCCTGACCAAGGAGGTGGATGTGCTGAAGAAGAAGGTCGCGGATCAGGAGGCTGAGATCCTAAAGCTGAACACCGACTTGGATGGTCAAAAGGCCACCTTTGAGGAGGCTAAGAAGGCCATTGCTAACATGACGGCCTTGAAGGAGGCTAAAAAGCAAGTCCAGGCCTCCCTTGAGGCCGCCATTATTGAGCGCAATACCGCTCAGAAGAGCCTGGAGGACGTCAAGCTTCAGCTGGCGGAGGCGCAGAGGAAAGCCAAGTCTTCCAAGCATAGCCTGAAGAAAGCCAAGGCTAAGCTAGAGAAGGTGCAGGCAGGATTTCTGCAAGAATGGAAGAGGTCTCCCGAGGGGTTGGCCTTTCTGGGGAAAATGGCCACCAACTCCAACCGTATGGCGGTTCGGGAGACGAAGGAGCACCTCAAAGTAATCCTTGCTGGTCCCGACTCTGCCCTGAACTGGGATGACGTCGAAGCTGTGTTCGATCGTCGCATTGCCGAGAAGCAGAAGGGAGATGTGGCCAAAGCCAAGGTTCCTTCCGTTACCCCAGTCTCGGCAAGCTCTCAGCCGGCTGTTGTTAATGCTGAGATGCCCACCCTTCAAACCTCTGCTACCGTTGGGCTCCTACCGAGCCCTGTGGCCCCGACTATGGATGCTGCTGATACCGAGGGCGCCAACTCGGGCAAGAGTTCTGATGAGGAAGATGGGGCGGGCAGCACCGACAACTCCCCCGATAAGGCTCTGGCTGCTTAGTTTTCATTTCTTTAGTTCTGTACTTATATTTCTGGGACTCTTGGGAGTTATGTTCCCGGGGCCTTTAGGTTGTATTACTCTATTTTAATGAGATTGCTTTACGTTTGCAGCATTTTCGAGTTGAATTTACTGAGTATAATATAACTGCTACGAATCCATTTGCAATTTCCCGAGTACAATTTTGTTAGATGCAACTGTTATGAACCCATTGTTTCCTTATTCATATTCCCAAGACTGTCAACTACGAGGTACAACTTACTGCCCCGAGTTGTGTCTACCAAAATGAACTTTAGGTTCAAGTGTGGCCGAGTTCAAAAATCCCGCCAACTGTAATAGGGTACAACTTGCTGCCCCGAGTTGTGGTTTACAAAATAGGGCTCAGATGTGGCCAAAGTGCCTAATTAAATGTAATACTTCTTCAGGTTGTCTGCGTTCCAAGGTCGGGCCAGTGGGGTGCCTTCGGGTGATTCGAGTCGGTATGTTCCCGGCTTGATCACTTCTGTAACCTTGTAAGGTCTATCCCACTTAGGCCCTAGCTTGCCTTTTAGATGTGTCAGCCCTGTGGCCTCGACCTTTCTGACCACCCAGTCACCTACATGAATTGGCCTAGCTTTCACCCTGAGGTTGAATTGCCTGGTTACTCGTTGCTTGTTGCGGATTGACTTGAGTAGCGCATTACCCGGGACTCCCATAGAAGAAGTCCAGCTCGACTTTCTTTTCTTCTTCATTCTTGTCATACTCATAGAATGTCATCCTTGGGGAAGGAATCCCGACTTCTACTGGAAGGACGGCATCGCTGCCATAAACTAAGCTGAAGGGCGAATTGCCTATTGCCTCCTTCACTGTTGTTCGTTGCACTGCAGTACGCTTGGAAGATCGTCGACCCAGACCCCCTTCGCTCCTTCCAGCGATTTCTTAATTCCATTCAGCACCACTTTGTTAGCGGCCTCAGCTTGGCCATTTGTCTAGGGCCGGGAGACTGCTGAGAACCTAGTTTGAATCCGGAACCTCGAACAATAATCACGGGTCAGCCCGCTGTTGAATTGTCTCCCGTTGTCCGATATGAGGGTTCTTGGGCTCCCGAAGCGGGTGATGATGTTCCTCCAGATGAAATTTTGCACTTGCTTGTCTGTTATTGAAGCTAGTGGTTCAGCCTCGACCCATTTGGTAAAGTAGTCAATGGCCACCAAGAGGAATCTCCTCTGCCTCGAGGCTACCAGAAAGGGTCCTATCAAATCCATCCTTCATTTGTCAAATGGTGACACCGCTTGTATGGTTGTTAGGGGTTGGTCGGGGCCCGAGAGATGTCTCCATGGAGCCGGGCGGTTGGGACATTTCTTCACTAGGTTCCTATGCGTCGATTTCAATGTCGGCCAAGTAGTACCCGGCCCTCAGAGCTTTCCCGGCAATGGTCCTTGCCCCTTGATGGCTACTGCATGCGCCCTCATGGATTTCCCGAAGGATGTAGTTGCCCTTAAACGGTGTAACGCACTTCAGTAGTGGATGCGTATAGGACTTTTTGTAGAGGATCCCTTCATGCCAAACAAACCAAGCTGACTTTTTCTTTAAAGCTTCGGCCTCCTTTTCTCCCGAGGGTAACACGCCATTTATGAGGAAGCTTATAACTTCCTCCATCCATGTATCGGTTCTGTTCAAGGCATGGATCTGGAGGGAGTTAATGCTCGGCTGCTCTAGAATCTCCCAGATGATGGTTCGAGGGGCTAGTCCCTCTGCGGAGCTTGCCATACGGGCCAGGGCGTCGACCTGCTGGTTTTCTGACTCGGGAGGTGTTGTATGCTGAATGAAGACAACTTCTTGATAAGCTCCCGGGTTTTGTTGAGATACATCCTCATGTTGTCTTCCTTGGCCTCATACTCCCCCGAGACCTGCCCCACTACGAGCTGCGAATCTGATTTGGCCATTACTGCCTGGGCTCCCGAGCTGATGCATATTTGAAGGCCTAAGATCAGAGCTTCGTATTCAGCCTCATTGTTTGAGGCCGTAAAATCAAATTTTACAAAGATACTCCATTTTATCCCCGACCGAGGGGGTGATCACGAGCCCCGCTCCGCCGCTCGCTTTGGTAGCTGAACCATCTACTTGTAACTCCCATGACTCTCTTTCTTCTAGGTCAAGGGGTTGGGAGCTACATTCACTGATGAAATCCGCCAATGCTTGTGCCTTGATAGCCCTTCGCGGCTCATATTCCAACCCGAAGTCCGCCAATCGGGTCCGCCCACTCTGGCCATCCGAGTTGAATGATTCCTGCTTTCGATTACTTTCCTGATGGGTTGTCTGGTTAGGACCTTAATGGGGTGCGCCTGGAAGTATGGCTTCAATTTCCTGCTCGCCATTACCAAACCAAAAACCATCTTCTCAATCTGGCTGTACCGTGCTTCTGCTCCTCTATAAGCGTGGCTGATGAAATATACTAGATTTTGAGTTCCCTCTCTTTCGGCCACGAGTACCGCACTGAGAGCGTATTCTGATACCGAGAGATATATATAGAGAGCTTCTCCCTGCAAGGATGATATGAGTTTAGGCAACGTTGCTAGGTGTTGTTTCAGCTGCTGGAATGCCTGCTCAGCCTCGTCGTCCCAATCAAACTCCTTCCTTTTGAGTGCTCTGAAGAATAACAAGCTCTTGTCAGTCGAGCGGGACAAGAAGCGGCCCGCCGCTAAGCACCCCCGTTAGCCTTTGAACTTCTCTCACATTCCTTGGTGAGGACATGTTTAACACTGCGTTGATCTTGTCGGGGTTAGCCTCAATTCCTCTTTCATCTACCAAGAACCCGAGGCATTTCCCCCCCTCTAACCCTGAATACACACTTCTCGGGATTTAATTTCATGCCATGGCGTCGTAGGATGTTCAGCGTTTCCGCTAAATCCCCGACGTGATCTATTGCCTTTTTGCTTTTGACAATCATATCGTCTACGTACACCTCAATGTTCCTCCCGAGTTGCTCCTCAAAGACTTTGTTGATCGTTCGTTGATAAGTAGCCCCTGCGTTCTTTAGCCTGAAGGGCATCATCCTCAGCGCATAGATACGCCTTGGGTCAGAACGAATATTGTATGTATTCGATCCTTTTCCGCCATCGGGATCTGGTGGTATCCCGCGTTGGCATCCATGAAGCTGAGCAACTCGTGACCAGCCGTTGAATCGACCAGCCTATCAATCTTAGGTAGAGGATGATTGTCCTTAGGGCATGCTTTGTTCAAGTCAGTGAAGTCGACGCACATGCGCCAAGCTCCGTTAGCCGTTTTAACCAGAACAACATTGGCCAACCACTCTGTGTATTGGCATTCTTCGATGTTGCCCGCCTCTAACAATTTTTTGACCTCTCCTGCTACTGCCGCGTTTCTATCAGGCCCTTGATGTCTGAGTTTCTGCTTGATGGGGCGGAATCCCTCCTTGATGTTCAACTCATGGGATGCGAACTTGGGATCCAGCCCCTGCATGTCAGAGGCGGAGTAAGCAAACACGTCCTTGTATTCTCGCAAGGTGTTGATGAGTAGTTTTTCCCTGATCTCGGGACTAAGGTTTTTGCCAATCCTTACCCCATTCCCGAGGCCTTCGCCAAGCATTACTTCTTCATCCTCTTCGACCGGCTGGGGTCGTTCATATAGCTTTGGATTTTCTGAAAGATAGACCCCGAGACCAGTGGGAGTGTCCTCGGGTCTTTTCTTTTCCTCTTCTTTGGTCTTTCTTCTGAGGTTGTTGTTTTAAAACTGTTTGTGTAACACTCCCGGGCTGTCTGCTGGTCTCTGTAGATCTTCCCGACTTGGCCTTCGTCTGTTTCATATTGCAAGAGTAGCTGGTATACCGAGATGGCTGCCTTTATCTTGTTCATGGTGGGCCTGCCCATGATAGCATTATAAGGGAGTGGGGTATAGACCACCAGGAAGTCGACTGGTAGGCTTCTTCCCTTACCCCTTTCCCCGAGTCTCACAGCCAATTTTATGAACCCGAGGGGGTACACGGATCCTCCCCCGAAGCCTATCAGCGGCTGACTGGTCGGGGTTACATCCTTCTCGGTATATTTCAGCTTCTGTAAACATTATAGCGTGATGATGTCCGCTGATGAGCCGCTGTCGACCAATATCCTCTTGACCCTTGAGTTGGCAATTTTCATTTCTATGACGAGGGGGTCGTCATGGGGGGTATGTACGTGCCGGTCAGGCTCCCCAAACGTCATGATGGGGCATCCCGCCTTCGTGGGCTCAATTTCCAAGACAAGTTGCTTCATTGCATGCAGGTGAGCTTTGCGGGCTCGACTGGTTAATCCACCCGAGGCCTGCCCCCCGGCTATTATCCCGACATACCCGTCGGTGTTGTCACTGTCATTTTTTCCTTCCTTCTCCTTCCCTTTCTCTTCCCGAGAGTGCTTGATGTATCTGTTCAACTTTCCTTGATCAGCCAAGTGATCCAAGGCCTTCTTCAATTCCCGACAGTCTTTAGTGGTGTGCCCACATTCTCGGTGATATTCACACCACAGTCGTTGATCCATTCTCTCCTTTGAGGTCCTTATAGGGGAAGGGATGGGCAATACCGACTTGTGTTTCAGATCTAAGTAGATCTCACGCCGATTTCTGTTGAAGCGAGGGTCGTTCCCATTATCTGTAGTTCTCGGGAGGAGTTGTTGGTTGTTTTTATTACTTTTGTTGGATTCCCGGTAAGGGGTTTCTTCCTTCCTTTTCTTTGACTTCTCCACAACTGGCTTGCAGATGTCCGACACCTGAATGAATTTCTGGGCCCGACTCATGGCTTCAGTGAATGTGGTCACTTCATTTTCGGCCAAGGACCATCTGAACTTGCCTGGCCAGAGTCCCGACATCAAGGCGGTGAAGGCCACCCCGTCCTGGAGATCTGAGATCTTGAGGGACTCTTCATTGAATCGTTTGATGTAGTCGGTCAGACTTTCATGCTCCTGCTGGTTGATCGACATCAAGTGGATGCTAGTCTTTTTGTACCGACGTCCGGCAATGAAGTGTTGGTGGAATAATGCTTCTAACACAGAAAAGTTCTTGATAATGCCAGGGGAGAGTCCCGAAAACCAACTGAGTGCTAGGCCCTTAAGGGTAGTCGGGAAGTAACGGCACCACGCTGCTTCGCACCCTGTTTGTACACTCATCTGGGCCTTATAGGCCGCCATGTGATCATCGGGGTCGCTATTTCCCGAGTACTGCTCAATCAGGGGGACCTTGACCTTGCTTGGGTTAGGGACTTCCATGATCTCCCGACTGAAGGGCGTCATGAAGTTCAGTACTCCTCTGTTGACCAAGACGGGACTTCTGTTTCGTTGGGGTCCCGAGTCTCCTTCCTATTCCGTCCTGGTCTTCTTGGACCCAAGGGGCGATCCTTCCCGCCCCCGTCGCGGAGTCTTGGATTGAGCTTGCTCCTCTTGGCGAGTCTTCTCCTGATTGGCTCTCCTTTTGTCATTGAGTAAGTTCCGAGCGTCCTGCTCCATTCGACGCCTATGATTCTCTTCAATGATCTGCCGAGCATCTGAGTTTGATGTCCTATGGGAGTTGGCCTGTCGAGACCTGTCTCCTCCCACTCGTTGCCCGTCCCGGTTAGGGACTTGAGTGTTTGGATCACCCCTGGGTCGTGGCTCTCCTTGGGTCAACTCTCGGGGTATTCCCTGGTTTAGTTGGGGGATTCCCGCTATGAGTTCCTGCAAGCTGCGTTGCATGTTTGCATTCAATTGTTGTGCTATCCTTTCTATGTTCGCCATTGTGATGGGAGGTGGATGGGGTTGGTATTGCTCCCGGGGTCCAGTTTGCTCTTCATTACAAGGAGTAAATCCCTCATCGACGATGGCAAGCGACTCGACCAACACGTTGGGTTGGTGGGACCGAATCGGGGTTGGTTGTGGAGGTAGTGAGGCTCGGGTTGTTTTCCTTCGGGGTGCCATGTTACTCTCGGTACGTAGCTTTGAGATGTAGTGTCCCCACAGACGGCGCCAAACTGTTTCTGCCTAGAAACTAGTCAAAAGAGTTAAGTGTGTTTATAGAGGTTAAAATCCCGAGTTGGAGTATAATCCCGAGTCTTGTCGCTCAAGTCCTACAAAACAAGGAAAACTAGTCCGGGGTGTTCCCTGAAACCCCTCCGACCCTCAAGTCGGCTGAGATCGAGGTAGAGAGAGAAAGTGAATAGTTCTAGAGAGAGATGCTCCGGGTTTTGTTAGGTGAGAATCAATACCGCTCATTGATTGGGCTTTTGCTTTTATAATGTTGGGGATTTCCTGCACGAGAAACCCTATTGGGGGTATGCCTGTCTATAGGAAAGTTGTCTCCCTTTTATGGTAAAGTTATTTTTTGTTTTAAGGAGCTGATGGGCCCCTTGGGAGTATACTGATCAAATCTTTTAGGTGGGCTTTGTATGATACTATTGGACCAGACCAGAGGTTCAAACAACACTAATTGGATGTAAAAAGGCGGCTGCCCAAAATTCAACAAAAGCAGCTCTGCAACTCGCTGATCTGGCGGGTGAGCTGGGCAGCTTTCCCTCCTCCTTGCGTAAGCTCTTGGACGCCTTAAACAAGCACCTCAATCACATAGGTGAACTCCCTCATGTGTGACCTTCTTTCTTACATAATTTATAAGCCTAATTACAACAATTAAGCTAACAAAAACTAGGTTACAATCAACAATCAAGTTATGCCAAAACCGTGATAACTGATCAAACAATGACGTCTCAATTGCAAGGGTAATACGACTTTGTTTCTTCAAGAAATCTCACCAAATTTGGTAGGATTAAACTTCAAGATGTTAGCTATCCAACAAAAAACGAATCACCGGAAAATGATTTATAGATTGCTCATAATAACCAAAACGATTTTGCAGAATCTCCGGATGAACGTGAACGTCTTCACTTCTCGTCTAATTTCTCCTTAACTTTAAACAGCTCTAATCAACCCTAATTACTTAAATAAGGAGGTTTACATACAACTTAAGACTCTAAATAAATACAACTCAATATAATACAAAACAACAAGACATAGAAGAAGAAATACGAAACCATTTCGCATCAGTTAGTGTAGGCGTGTTTTATTTCGCCTACGCGGTGTGAGCGCGTATTATATTTGATTACCAAACTGTTAAGGTTTTATTGAAAATTGTTTTGAAAGAAGTCGCCAACAATTCTTTTTAGGAAGAATCATAAACCTAATTGGATATAGGAAAATCATAGGGACAAATTATCCAATGCAGATTTCCCCATCATGACTCCATAGATGGTCAAAATGAACCAAAGATTGAGTTCGGGGGTGAGGGTACGAATATAGTCATAATGAACCACATTCACCCAAAGTTGGCCTCTACTAAATATCGATTCATTACAGATCTTATGCCAAAGAATAATCAAATAATGTTTTAAACACCCTAAAGATATTTAGTCTAAATTGGTTCATGAAACACATAAAAAGACTATTTTTTAGTGACATATTATTAGGCAATCAATATTACAGGGAATCTAGCAGGTTGTCCAAATTAATCTGATTAA
Organism: Beta lomatogona; assembly: GCA_947646795.1. NCBI lineage: Eukaryota > Viridiplantae > Streptophyta > Magnoliopsida > Caryophyllales > Amaranthaceae > Beta > Beta lomatogona. The sequence goes on from CANSNZ010000954.1 coordinate 73,744, forward strand.
TGTTAGAACAGATCTTTAGGTCTTTGATTAGCAAAAATAACATTTGGGGTGATAAAAGCAATAAAGCAAGGACAATCATATAATATGCATATAATAATATATGAAAAGAAATAAAAAGAAGGAAAAAAGGTTTAGAATATACAGTGGAGCGATTTTATATTAAAGATCTACATCTGGAAAGAAAACCGTTAGTAACTTTAATATAAAAATAATTTATTTAAGGACCCTCAGGATTATACCGTGGCTTGGGTATGTGAGATTGACAACCTTAAGGACGAGCAATCGTGAAGCCTGAAAATCTGAATGTCTGAAAGTATGTAGATTGAATGTATTGTGTTTGAAAGGTATGAGTTTTTGTAGGGAAGTTTTGTAGTTCGTAGAGAGAATTCGTAAAGTATTTGTCGAGTTTGAAGTGTGTTAATGTGTAAAATCCGTTCTTAAATCTGTTTGGAAATTAGGCCTATTTATAGGGAAAACGGCACTGCGCCTCACGCGCTGGCTGCGTCTGGCACGCAGCTGACGTGGCAAGCGTATGACGCGGCATGACCAATAAAAAGTGTACACGTGGTACGCGCTTTGAAAAAAGATAAGAAAGAAACCTGCGCCTCACGCAGAGCTGTGCGCCAAGCACACGACACAGGGTGTGGCACAGTGCCACGTGTCTGGAAAAGTTGCGCCTGACGCAGCATGGTGCGCCAAGCGCACGATGGTGCTCCAGGCGCACCAGCCTGACTTTTGACACGCCTTTGCCAGCCTTTTTTAAAACGCGTTTTAAAGATTTTCTTTATCTATTAATTCTAATATGATTTAACGGGGTAAAATCTGATTTTGAGTCTTAAAAATATATCTTTTGAAAATATTTATTTAATAAAATAAATCAATTAACTATCAATTAATTGGGCTTTTCAAAGAATTGGGGTCAAATACAATTAATTATCATGAATAATTAATTGGGCTTTAAAATAGGACTTTAACACTTTTCGAAATGGTTTTGAATGGCTCTTAGGACTGCTCTGCCCTTGGATCGGACCAATTAAGACCACGATATGTTTCATCATCGGATCCTTAAATGGGGAGACACGATTATGTGTCTACAGAAGCCCCCACTTTGACTGAGGTTCAGGTAACCGAAAGTCAAAGTATACGGTGTCGGGACGGAGAACGATTCTAAACGCTCTGTAGTTTAGAGCTGATCTGTAACAGTCGGTCTCTGCAAAACAAAGTTAGTATGCAGGACAATAACTACAAGCAATCTGATTACCTGTAGGGAAAGATGTTAGCAGATAGGTGCAAACAACTCACAAAAGCACATAGTGATGCAATAATGCAATCTTAGACTCTCTAAGGATGCATGAGACGCTATGCAAGGATTAAGGTTATGCAAAGAGGGTTGGCACGTCACGCAAGGTCAGGGTTATGCAAGACTAGAATGTATGAAATGCAATGCAAGGTCAGGGTTTTGCAAGGCTGCAATGCAAGGTCAGGATTTTGCATGGCTAGAAGATGGATAGCATATCGAATGATAGACTGATTAGAAATGCATAGAATGATTTTCGAAAATTGTTCCTAGTAAATAATCGGGGTCCGAAAACGAGGTCCGTGGATTACAACTCTTCGGGAGTTTGATTCGACTTGGAGGAACCACCACACATAGGAAGCCCCTACTTTGAGTGAGCTTGCCTTGAATTAGGCATTATGAGCCTTAATTGAATATACTTGAACTGATATTGAAACATAATTGATTTGATATAGAAATGTTGAAAGTTGTCACTGAGGATTGTACTGGGGATTCTGCTTTGGGAAGTTGATATAGGCAAAGTCAAATATCGCCAGAATCCATGGAATTATCGGAGAGTCCTTCAGGGACAAGGAGAGCTTGGATTGAAAAATAAAAAGGTTTAATTTGTGACTTAAATAAGTGTAGGTGGGAAAAGGCTTTAACGAGGCTAGGTGCAGACTCGAGTCTATGTCGGGATCTAGAAATAGATTATGCTACTAAATTCTAGAAAGTCAAATCATTAGACCATGACTAATTTTTATTTTATTGAAGCGGTCAGACCTCGAGATGAGGATTCCTACGTATCCTTGCGGAATCAGACCATTCGTAGTTCTGGATCTGATTTCTTTTTTTTATTTATCATTTTTTTTGTGCCCTAACTTTTGCCTAGGCCGCCCTTTCGGGTTTTCAACCTAGCGGGCTTGGACATACCTTGAAAAAGGAGTTATGGTTAATGAAAGGTTGAAAGGTTTAAGGCTTAGATGAAGGTTGAATTGGCTAAGTAAAGATAAGGACTATGGATTGAAGGGATTGAATGAGGGGTAGAACTTGTGTGCATGCCCCCTAGCTTGACTTTTTTATTCTTTTTTTCCTTTGGCTCTTTTTTTTTCTTTTTTTTTTCAGCTTTTGCGTTTTCTTTTGATTTTGCTCTTCTTTTCGCACTTTGAATATTTTTGCCTGGCATTGATTCGTTTTTGTATTAGTAAGGTTTGCACACAAGTTTGGTTTAGGGTATTGGAAGGCTTGAAGGATATTTGTGGAGCTTTGGTTAATGGAGGGATTATTTGGCTAAGTATGATGGTTTAAGGGATTTTTGTTTTTTTTCTTAGTTGTATGTGGATGGCTTATGAAAGGTAATGGAAGGGAGAGGGGATTAACTCTTGCTCCAAAGTATGTCCTCTTTTTTATTATCATTTTTTTTTATTTCAGATTTTTTTTTTAATTATTAGTCACGTTCATTAGGTGATTCGAGTTTCATCATTGAATTAGAAGCATAAATAAAAATGATGGAAGGCCAACGAAAATGAAAAGAAAATGCGATTATTTTATTGATTGGAAATGAATGACACAAGGCTTATTAGAAATAAAGTCCTAAATGAGATAGACTCGACAGGAAAGGAAATAAAGGAGCTAGGGAGGGACTCTCCGACTCAACCTAGAAAACCAACGCTAAATGACTAAGCCCCTGCATTATTTAGGCACTTCCCAAGGGGTTGCCACTATTGCTGACTTTTGCCGCAGGCGAAATTGGTAATCTATCGTCTTCAACCATATCTTGTAGATGATGCTTCAAAGTCCTGCATTGGGATGTCAGATGCCCATTCCCTTGATGATATTTGCAGTAGGAATTGAGGTTCCACCTACTGGATCTCTTTTCCAGAGGAGGGTCCGGAGTAGGGCCAAGAGGCTGAAGTGCTCCTTTTGCATGAAGCCTAGTGAAAGCTTCTTCTAGAGACATGCCCAGAGGAGTGAATGTCCTTTGAGGTCCTTGATAACCTTTCTTGTCAGTAGCTATGGCATTGACCTCGTTGCTTTTGGAGCTAGAAGGGCCATTGTTACTCTTCTTGAAAGAGTTGTTGTTGTTGTTGTTGGAACCCTTGTTCTTGTTAGCCTGTACCTCTTCTTCAATCAGCAGGCCTACCTTATAGAGCTTCGTGAAAGAGACTATGGGTTGGAACATAATATGGTCCCCATACTTGGGCTGCAGGTTACGGATCACCAATCGGACTTAATCTTCTTGGGATGGCCTGCTAGTCATTTGCGCGACCTTTTTCCTCCTTCTCTGTAAAGGAAGGTGACAAAATCTTTATTGGAATTCTGCTTAGTTAATTCCAACTCACGAAGGCCAATGGGAAGCTGAGTATTGTAGATATATTGTTTGTGGAACTCTTCTCTGATGTAGTCCCAATCATTCAGCTTGGCTTTATTTAGTGATCTGAACCACTTGGATGGATGTGCATCCAAGGTTAAAGGAAAGACATAAGAAAACAGGTCCTTGCTCATGCCCTTGAGAGCCATAGAGATGGAAAATGCTCTCAAGTGGTCATCTGGGTCTTCGACCCCCTTGAATTTGGGGAGGTCACCCAATGTTACCTTTTTAGGGAGCTTGTCCCTCAGTTCAGGATCAATGATGTCATGGCCATGAGCCTGACCCTCAAGCGCAGGAATTGACTGGATCAATTGCTCGGAGTTTTTCAAACCTCAAATCTGTGTTGGTTTTGAATGGTGGTGGAGTGTCGCCTTGCTCGTCTTCTTTAGTTAGCTTCTCCCTCAGTGCCTTAATCTCTTTGTCTTGTTCCTCAAGACATGAGCTCATCTGTTGAAGTTGGGCCATAATGGCACTGAGTTGTTCATTAGTGTCTCCCATTTCGGGTGGTGATTCAGAAGTCGGAGGATTCGTCTGAAAAAGTTAGGATGCGCTTGACGAGTCTAGGAGTAGGTCGACCTTGTTGCCTCTCTGTCGGACGTTCCCAAGTTATAATCTCACGAACTGTCCTGAACAGAAATCGAATGGACCTCGTAAATTTTTAGAAATGATGTTTTCGAAATGAGAAATGGAAATGAGGGAGGGAGAAATGAGAGGTGAGAAATGAAGATGAAAGTGGAAATGGGGATGAAAAATGGAAGGTGAAATGGGAACCGTAAATTATTAGAAATGGGTATGATTATGGTTATGATGGTGATATGGGCCTAACTATATGTAGATGCAAATGACTGGACTGGACTGGACTATACAAGCAGACTGGACTAGACTTGACAAATAGATTAGGCTCAAAGGATTGTCTACGCTAGTTTCGCTAGGCTTAGGAAGGAATTGGCTTCGCCAGACTTGATGATTTGGTATTGCTATAGATGTAAGATAGGAATAGCTTCGCTAAACTCGAAGGGTGCCTTTAAGGTCTTAGGGGTGACTAGCTTTACTAAATCAATGGGTGCCGTTATGGTCTTACGGGTGACTAGCTTAGCTAAGTCAAAGGGGTGTCGTTATGGTCTCATAGGGATGACTAGCTTAGCTAAGTCAAAGGGGTGTCATTATGGTCTCACAGGGATGACTAGCTTACCTAAGTCAAAGGGGTGCTGTTATGGTCTCACAGGGATGACTAGCTTAGCTAAGTCAAAATGGTTTGGACTTCGCCCTACATGGGTTTGGAATTGGACTTGATTGACTTTGGAAATGAGTTGGGCCTTATATGGACCTAACTCTAGACTTAGTCCTATATCGGTTTGAAGTTAGACTTGAAAATGCACATGGGCTTGACATTGGATTGAAATAGAGCTGGATTAGACTTGGAACAGGATTGACATAGACTAGGGTTCACATAAAGATGCAAATGGGCCAAGATTTTGACAGGAGCTAGACTTATATGGGCCTAAGATGGACACTAATGCTAGCGGGCCTAATATGAATGCATGGACTCGAATTAGATGGACCTTATATGAATGCAAAATGGACCCTAATGTATACGGGCCTAGAATGAATGCAAGTGAAGTGGGTCGAATTTGGTTGATTGGATTGAATTGGATTGAAGGTGTTTGGAATGGGCTTAGAATTTTCTGAAATTCATTTTTGAAAGGAACCCCTTATTTTTATCTTTTGTTAGGAAAAGATGATGAATTAATTTTGAAAATAGTTTTTTTTTTTTTTAAAATGTCGTGATATGGAGATAATTAGTAAATGTTTTTGAAAAAGAGTAGAATAGAAGGAGGTGTAGGATTGATTTTGAAAAATGTAAATTTTAAAATTGATTGAATATGGTAGGATAGAATTGATAGGGAAGATTAGTTGAACAGCAGGGAGAAAATGGGAAGAGGTAGACATGCATGACAACTCTAACTCTACAATGACTCTTTAGATGCATTTTTTTTAGGACATACTTGACCTTGCATGAAAAAACTGATTTTTAAATGCCTATGATACTGACGCAAACTTGTAATCTTAGACTTGAACAAAGGTCAAAAGACCAATAAGCATGGGACGAATAGACTGCGTGCCACGCAGCTAGGGCGCGCGGCGCGCAGTCTATGCGTCTGGCGCAAGAACGTTGTGCCAGGCGCAACTTAATGCTGGCGCAATGCTTTGCGGCACGCGTATTGATTAATTGACGAAGGTTCGGGCGAGAACGACGATTTGTTTAGACACGATTTGCAATAATTTCGGGCGTAAAGCATATTAGCGGGCAAAAATTGCAATCACACATAAATGTTAGGTAACATGGATGCAAAAGTTCTCAACCTAAAGTCCAGTTCTACATTCAACTATTGGTCAGGTTTACGTTAAGTCTGAAAGGGTCCATGACTAAGAGATTGATCCCACGCTATCGTACCCCTGCTTAAAGAGGTGGCCACGTGTAAGACGCACTCCAGTCTCAAGTCAGGAACAAGAGAACAATGCCATGGTTGGGTAGGTTTGCTTATGACTAAGATCCAACACTATAGCTCAGGAAGCTTTTTGGAAGGACAAAGCGCAAACCCCCCCGGGGGTGACCTCACACATAGAACATGTGCTAATGAGGCATGGTAGATTGTCCTTATGGTGGCTGAACAATAGCCATGCACATGCAAAACAGTATATTATTCTAGGGCATAAAAATAAGAATGAATCGTATTTTTCAAGTTTCACCCACTCATTTAAAAAATTATTTTTTTTAAAATCCTCCCTAATAAAGTCGCCAAATTGTAGGCGTGTTTTTATTTTGCCTACGCGGTGTGAGCGCGTATTATATTTGACTACCCCAGTATTAAGGTTTTACTGAAAATTGTTTTGAAAGAAGTCGCCAACAATTCTTTTTAGGAAGAATCATAAACCTAATTGGATATAGGAAAATCTTAGGGACAAATTATCCAATGTAGATTTCCCCTTCGTGACTCCATAGATGGTCAAAATGAACCAAAGATTGAGTTCGGGGGTGAGGGTACGAATATAGTCATAATGAACCACATTCGCCCAAAGTTGGCCTCTACTAAATATCGATTCATTACAGAAATTATGCTAAAGAATAATCAAATAATGTTTTAAACACCCTAAAAATATTTAGTCTAAACTGGTTCATAAAACACATAAAAAGACTATTTTTTGGTGACATGTTATTAGGCAATCAATATTACAGGGAACCTAGCAGGTTGTCCAAATTAATCTGATTAATGTTAGACCAGTTCTTTAGGTCTTTAATTAGCAAAAATAACATGTGGGGTGATAAAAGCAATAAAGCAAGCACGATCATATAATATGCATATAATGATCAGGCAGGCATATAATAATATAGGAAAAATTGTCAAGAATAGGTCAACCTTTGACCCGTCCGCTAAAAATAAGTCGTCTTTTGATTATTTCCTGAATAAGTCTACCTTTAGTACTTATCAATTTTAAACAAGATAAATTACAAATAATCTGACTTTTTTCATTCTTTTTGTAATTTTTAATTTCTTTTTGTTTTGTCTCTCATCCCTTTGAAGAGTTACACATATCATATTTAAGCGGTTAAATAAGTTAATAACATGCAATAACTTGTTAAAAATAGATTGGTATTAAAGGTTGACTTATTCAAGGTGATACATATTGATTAGGGACATGAGAGCATTGGTTAAGAGAAATTAAGAATCGGTCAGAAAAGAACTAAAAGAAACTGACCCGGTTTGTTCTAAGACAAACAACCACCACTTTCACAACCCAACAACCACCAAACAAGGCTAAGACAAGGTGGAACAACTTGTCCTACAACCTACTTTACGTGCTTAGCTCTCACCTCAATGAATGACAAGCAAACAGCAAAGATTTTAGATAAACAAAACCAACCCAGTTTTGGACAGAAAACACACTTGTTTTATAAAAGAGATAACTCTCTGGTTTTTCATTAATCAAAGCTTAAATTTTACAAGCAAGCTACTAACTATTTATAGTACATCATGTCAAAATTTCGTAGCCAACAAAGATCTACAAATACTATCAAAATAAGCTAAAAGTTGGATAAGCTGTTAAACCCGGTTTTATGACCTTTCTCCATCTTTCTGTCCATATCTCATGATTAGCTCATCCAATGGCCACGAAACCAATGGCAGGGTTTCCTACACTTGAAGAGCTTTCCATCCATAGGTCACACGCCCCAAAATATGGAGAAATGGCTGCTGCACATTGACTTCTTCTTCAGGCTTTTTTCCTTCTTTTCTACACGCCCAGCAGCCTTTGTGGACTTTCTTCATTGAGTGGCTCAAGGCAAGCAGCTGCATCATGCTTTGATAAGCAGCTACCTTAAGCTCATAGGTGACTAAGCACCTTACAAAAATTTAGAAGAAAGGATTAACAAAAACGTTACAAAAGATGTTCTAAAAACCGACTAAACATCTAACAAAGTTTAACTAACACTCTAGGACACTTAGTGCTAATTAAACTCAAAAACTGAATTTCTAAAGCATTATTATCATTATTTACAAGAAGATTAGTATTAGGATTAATGGAGCTAGATGCTCCTGCATCATTCTCTCCCTCTTGGGAAGACTCTTCTTGTAAATCAAAATCTTCATCTATGAATGGAGCTAGATCACCAACGTTGAAGGTTGCTGAAATGTTACCCATTTCACTAGGTAACTCGATCTTGTAAGCATTGTTGTTGATCTTCTCCAACACCTTGAAAGGACCATCACTCCTAGGCATGAGCTTGTTCTTCCTTCTTGATGGAAATCGTTCCTTCCTTAGGTGTAACCACACTAGATCTCCCGGTTTGTAGAGCACTTCTTTTCGGTTCTTGTTTGCTCTAATCTTGTAGGCTTCATTCACCTTCTCAATTCTGGTTTTGATTTGTTCATGTAGCTTCTTCATCTCTTTGGCTTTCACTTCAGCTTCTTTGCTACTATGCACGTCAATAGGAAATGGAAGTAAATCAATAGGACTTAAAGGATTAATCCCATAGTTTACCTCGAATGGTGAGTGTTTTGTAGCATAAGTTGGAGATCTATTGTAAGCAAACTCAGCATGAGCTAGCTTTAGATCCCAATCTCTTTGAGACTTGTTCACCAACGTTCTTAACAAGGTTGTTAAGGTCCTATTTGTCACTTCGGTTTGGCCATCAGTTTGTGGATGAGCCGTAGTACTAAAGAGGAGCTTAGTACCTAGCATCTTCCACAAGGTCTTCCAAAAATAGCTTAAGAACTTTACGTCCTTATCTGAAACAATAGACCTTGGAACACCATGAAGACGTATAACATCTTTAAAGAACAAATCAGCAACATGAATAGCATCATCAGCTTTATTACAATGAATAAAATGAGCCATTTTAGAGAATCTATCCACAACCACCATGATTGCATCTTTGCCTCTTTGAGTTCTAGGCAAAGCTACAATGAAATCCATGCTAACATCTTCCCATGGTTGATTTGGGACTGGTAGGGGCGTATAGAGACCTTGATGAAAGGTACTCTTAGCCTTTTGACATGTAGAACAACGAGCAAGAACTCCATGAACATCACCAGCTAGCTTTGGCCAATAAAAATGCTCTTGGAGCACGTCTCTTGTTTTGTTGATGCCAAAATGACCAGCTAGGCCTCCTCCATGCACTTCACGTATCAATAACTCCCTTAGGGAACACTTTGGAATGCATAGCTTGTTGTTCTTGAAAAGAAAGCCATCTTGCAATGAATAGGCGCCAAATGCACCTTCTTTGATGATTGGTGAGAAATCTGGATCTTCCAAATACAACTCTTTAAGATGTGAAAACCCAAGAACTCGTGCCTCCATAAGAGAAAGCATAGAATGCCTCCTTGACAATGCATCTCGCAACAAGTGTTAGAAACTCCAGTTTTATATTTTGAAACAAAATTAAAAGATTGGAGAAATTCAACCCATTTGGCATGTCTAGGATTGAGCTTATGTTCGCCATTGATGTATTTTACAGCTTGGTGATCCGAATGCAACACGAACCGAGCTGGTCTCAAATAATGAGTCCAATGCTCCAAAGCTCGAACCATGGCATAGAACTCCTTGTCATAAGTGTTGTAGTTGAGTCTTGAATTATTAAGCTTCTCACTAAAGTAGGCAATGGGACGCTCACCTTGAGTAAGAACTGCTCCAATTCCAACTCCACTTGCATCGCATTCAACCTCGAACACTTGATTGAAATCTGGAATGGATAGGATAGGTGCTTCACTTAGCTTGTTTTTAAGAGCTTCAAAAGCTACTTGGGCTGCTGGCGTCCAAGTGAAAGACCCCTTCTTGATGCACTCGGTTAATGGAGCTAACAAAGTGCTAAAATCTTTGATGAACCTCCCGTAAAATGAAGCTAAACCATTAAAACTTCTCACCTCCGTGACGTTCTTAGGCGTAGGCCATGATTTGATTGCCTCTACCTTGGCTTCATCCATATCTATTCCATCTTTGGAGATAATGAATCCCAAAAACGAAACACTAGGAGTGAAAAACTCGCACTTCTCCATCTTGGCATATAGCTTCTTTTCCCTTAATTTGAGAAAAACCTTTCTCAAATGTTGCAAATGTTCATGTTCATCTTTACTATACACAAGAATATCATCAAAATAGACTACCACAAATAGTCCAATGAAAGGCCTCAATACCTCGTGCATAAGCCTCATGAATGTGCTAGGAGCATTAGTTAAACCAAAGGGCATCACACGCCATTCAAACAAGCCTCCCTTGGTTTTAAACGCCGTTTTCCATTCATCACCTTCTTTAATTCTCGATTTGGTGATAACCACTCCTTAAATCAATTTTAGAAAATATTTTGGAACCATGTAGCTCATCTAACAAATCGTCAAGTCTAGGAATAGGATACCTATACTTAACTGTGATATTGTTAATGGCTCTACAATCAACACACATCCTCATAGTTCCATCTTTCTTTGGCACTAAAAGAACTGGTACAAAGCACATGGACTTAAGCTCTCTTTCACGAATCCTTTAGCTAAAAGTTCACTCACTTGCTTTTGTAACTCTTTAGCTTCTTCAGGATTACACCTATAGGCTGGTTTATTTGGTAATGGGGCTCCAGGAATAAGGTCAATTTGATGTTCAATTCCCCTAAGAGGTGGTAAACCATTTGGCAAATCATTAGGGAAAACGTCCCTAAATTCCTTTACTAATGGTTTCACTCTTTTATGAATTTCAGTTACAACTAATTCATTTTCATCCAAAAATAACAACAAATACATAGTCTTTCCCTTTTCAATGGCTTTTTCGATTTGTGGTTTAGAAAGGATTAAGGTCTTTTTGGTACTGGTTTGTTGTTTAGAGGTAGGTTCGGCTTTTTTGTGGTGCTAGTGTATGTGTTTGGTTTAGATGGTTTAAGAACAATCCTTTTAGAATTATGCATAAAGGAATAAGTGTTAGTTTTTCCATTATGAATAGTTTCTTTATCAGATTGCCAAGGCCTTCCTAATAACAAATGACGTGCATCCATAGGTAATACATCACACAACACTTCATCCTTTGTAAGAATCACCGAAAGAAAAGCTAATTAAAGCTTGTTTAGTTACCTCAACATTGCTGCCATCATTAAGCCAATGAAGCTTATATGGTTTTGGATGATTGAAAGTTGGATGGTTAAGTTTCTCCACCATGGTTGTAGATGCCACGTTGGTGCAGCTACCTCCATCAATGATCATAGAACAAAGGCGCCCCTTAACAAGGCACCTTGTTTGAAAAATCTGGTCCCTTTGGTTAGGAACCTCTTCCATTGCTTCTTTTGTATGAAGAACCCTTCTCAAAACAAGAGAAAGATGCTCCCCTTCAACTGGTCCAATGATCTCCTCCTCCTCTTCCTCGTCACTTTCTCCTTGCTTAGCATCCGGCACCTCCGCATTTTCTTGGTTTTGAATGGATGCTTCAATGGTTTCAATGTCAATAAGAGTCATCACTCTCTTATTTGGACATTCAGCTTGATAGTGACCATAACCATGGCACTTGAAACACTTCACGTTGGATTTGTCACGTGAATCAACCGCCTTCTTCCCTTTGTCCACCACCTTGCTTGTATCCCCTTGTGGAGTGTAAGGAGAATTGGTTTTGAAATAGCTAGGACCTCCTTTAGGAGTGTAAGAAGTCCCGCTCTTTTGCACACCCTTCTTCTTCTTTTCACTTGATGTTTTTCCACTTTGAGAGCTAGTTTGAAGAGCTCATCCAAAGTAGTGTATGGTCATGCAGCTCCAACTTCCTTGAAATGCTCTTATCAAGACCACCAATAAAACGAGCCATAGTTTGCTCTTCACGTTCTTGCACATCCAACTTCATTATGAGCTTTTCAAACTCATGGATGTATGTTTCAACACTATTAGAACCTTGTTCTAAAGATGAGAGTTGATTGTAAAGATCAAGGGTATAGGTAGATGGTAAAAATCTCTCCCTCATATGCTTTTTAAGCTTCTCCCAACTACACACCTTACTCTTTCTTTTTCGGTTTCTAAGGAGTACTACATTTTCCCACCATAATGAAGCATACCCCTTAAGTTTTACTACTGCCACCTTGAAAGACTTCTCATCATCATAGCCTTTCAACTCAAAAATCCTATTACATCTAGTAACCCACTCCAAAAATGAATCGGATTAAGGTTTCCATCAAACTCCGGAACATCTAGCTTGAGATCTTTGAATTCATCTCTAGGCCTAGGTGTTCTTCTCCTCTCAAAGGCACGTTCAAAATCCTCGCCACTAGTATCATAGCCTCCTACATCTTCTTCATCCCCCCTCCTTGGAGTTCCACGCCTTCCCCCACTTGAAGGTCTCTTAAGTGAGTAAGAACCTCTCTAATTTGATCACTGAGTTGTTCTACTTTGTTCTCCACTCCAACCAACCTAGCTTCTTCTAAAGTCATGTTTCTCCTAAAGTTTATGCCTTGCCCTTCCTCCATCTCAAAGCAACAACACAAAACTCACCAATAGATTGGATATATAGAGGTTTAAAGGTTTTCGGTTTAGGATTTTTGTAGCTATGTGTTTAGGCTTTGTGTTTAGGCTTAGGGAATTAGTTTAGGAGGTGTTTAAGATGCTCTCAATCAACCTACAGCTCTGATACCAAATGATACATATTGATTAAGGACATGAGAGCATTGGTTAAGAGAAATTAAGAATCGGTTAGAAAAGAACTAAAAGAAACTAACCCGGTTTGTTCTAAGACAAACAACCACCACTTTCACAACCCAACAACCACCAAACAAGGCTAAGACAAGGTGGAACAACTTTTCCTACAACCTACTTTACGTGCTTAGCTCTCACCTCAATGAATGACAAGCAAACAGCAAAGATTTTAGATAAACAAAACCAACCCGGTTTTGGACAGAAACCACACTTGTTTTCTAAAAGAGATAACTCTCTGGTTTTTCATTAATCAAAGCTTAAATTTTACAAGCAAGCTACTAACTATTTATAGTACATCATGTCAAAATTTCGTAGCCAACAAAGATCTACAAATACTATTAAAATAAGCTAAAAGTTGGATAAGCTGTTAAACCCGGTTTTATGACCTTTCTCCATCTTTCTGTCCATATCTCATGATTAGCTCATCCAATGGCCACGAAACCAATGGGAGGGTTTCCTACACTTGAAGAGCTTTCCATCCATAGGTCACACGCCCCAAAATATGGAGAAATGGCTGCTGCACATTGATTTCTTCTTCAGGCTTTTTTCCTTCTTTTCTACACGCCCCAGTGACCTTTGTGGACTTTCTTCATTGAGTGGCTCAAGGCAAGCAGCTGCATCATGCTTTGATAAGCAGCTATCTTAAGCTCATAGGTGACTAAGCACCTTACAAAAATTCAGAAGAAAGGATTAACAAAAACGTTACAAAAGATGTTCTAAAAACCGACTAAACATCTAACAAAGTTTAACTAACACTTAAGGACACTTAGTGCTAATTAAACTCAAAAACTGAATTTCTAAAGCATTATTATCATTATTTACAAGAAGATTAGTATTAGGATTAATGGAGCTAGATGCTCCTGCATCACAAGGATAATCAAAAGGTTGACTTGTTTTTAGCTGATGGCTCAAAGGCTGACTTATTCTTGACAATCTTTCCAATAATATATGAAAAGAAATAAAAAGAAGGAAAAAAGGTTTAGAATATACAGTAGAGCGATTTTATATTAAAGATCTACATCAGGAAAGAAAACTGTTAGTAACTATAATATAAAAATAATTTATTTAACGACCCTCAGGATTATACCGTGGCTTGGGTCTGTGACATTGACAACCTTCGGGACGAGCAATCGTGAAGCCTGAAAATCTAAATGTCTGAAAGTATGTAGATTGAATGTATTGTCTTTGAAAGGTATGAGTTTTTGTAGGGAAGTTTTGTAGTTCGTAGAGAGAATTCGTAAAGTATTTGTCGAGTTCGAAGTGTGTTAATGTGTAAAATCCGTTCTTAAATACTGTTCGGAAAATCGAGGCCTATTTATAGGGAAAACGAGCATTGCGCCTCACGCGGCGACTGCGTCGGCGCGCGCAGCCTAACGTGGCAAGCGTATGACGCGACATGACCAATAAAAAGTGTACAAGTAGTACGCGCTTTGAAAAAGATAAGAAAGAAACCTGCGCTGTGCACCAAGCGCACGGCACAGTGTGCGGCACAGTGCCACGTGTCAAGAAAAGATATGCCTGACGCAGCTTGGTGCGCCGGCGCAAGGTGTGCGCCCAGCGCATGATGGTGCGCCGGGCGCACCCGCCTGGCTTTTGACACGCCTTTGCCCTTTTTTAAAACGCGTTTTAAAAGATTTTCTTTTATCCTTTAATTCCGAAAATCGATTTTACGGGATAAAATCCGATTTTGAGTTTTAAAATATATCTTTTGAAAATATTTATTTATTAAAATAAATCAATTAATTGGGCTTTTCAAAGAATTGGGCTCAAATACAATTAATTATCATGAATTATTAATTGGGCTTTAAAATAGGACTTTAACACTTTTCGAATTGGTTTTGAATGGCTCTTCAAACTGCTCTGCCCTTGGATCGGACCAATTAAGACCACGGTATGTTTCATCATCGGATCCTTAAACGGGGAGACACAATTATGTGTCTACAGTTAGCTTCCCTGAAAATAACCTGCATCAGAAACAATATTAGTAATTTCCCTGGGATCTTTCTTGATAGGCTTAATAGAATTCATAATCGTAAGATTATCACCCTCAATAAATAAATTTTTACTGTCAAGAGAAAGAGCTCCTTTAATACCCTCCCTTAATCCCCAAGGTTTAGCTTAGAGAATGGAAGAATAAGACCCTAAAGACTTTGCACCGTAAAGCAAAGATCGCCCCCATACTCATCTCTTATAACAAAACTAAAGGAATAATTGTCATTACTAAGTTTAGAACCATCAAAGTTAAGCTTTAAAAAGTTCCAAGGAGGGAGGGACCAAACAAGATTCACCCCAGATCTAGAAACCTTAGGAAGATTAGCATTATTAAAATAATTCGTAGAAACAAAGGGCGAAGGATTCAAACTAGAAGTACTAAATTTAAACTAGTTACAAGCAAATTTATTAGTGATAGACGAGGCTTGATAAGGGAAAATGCTTTCATCATTAAAAATAACCTTATTTCTAAAATGCCAGACAAACCACCAAACTATCGCAAACGAACAGATGTCATCCTATGAAACAAAAGAATCACAAGTCTCCAAGATATTACCGAAATAATTATTTTTTAACACTAAACTATTAGCTGAAAGGGAAGACCAATTACAGTTGTCCTTAAGCAAAGCAATAATGTTAACCACAAAAGGACATTAAAAGAAAAGATGAGGGGCAGACTCACAATGATTGTTGCAAAAAACACAATTTTGGGGGAGAAAGACATGACTCTTGTCTAATCTTTCTTTCGTAGGCAAACCATCACAACAAGCTTTCCAAGGAAAATTTTTGACTTTAGGAAGGACATTAATATTCCAAATCCACCCAAATTCTACATTGGAAAATCTATGATCCAACAAGCCTTGGGCTAAAAAAGCCCTAGATTTAACCGAATACTCAACATCAGCCGATAAACCCCAAAACAAACATCAGGTGGCTGATGAGAGGGAAGAAAAATAGAACAAGTTTGATCAACAATCGTATTTAAAAGACAAAGAAGGAGCTTTGAACGGTTACAACAACCAAAATGGGTAATAAAATACCAAAAGGAGGTTGAACAATAATAACAAGCGGATATTGGAAGATCTAGTTATCACCCAAAGTCAATTTCCCGACCATTACCAACTTGCCATCTAAGATCTTGACTCGAAGCGGATGACGGAGACTCATAAGATTTTTCCATTGCCAATATGCCAAATTAGAGACTTTGTAATTTGAGAGATTTTTTTGTTTAACATATTTCTTGCGAACTAGCTTAACCCATAAACTATTATCATCTTTAATAAGATTCCAAAGAAGCTTCATTTGAAATGCTTTATTATTAGTATGATCTTTCCTCAATCCAAGGCCACCAAAATTCTTAGGCTTATAAATCCTATCCCAACCAATAACATTAGCTGAAGAATTAAGAGCATCCTTGTTCCAAAAAAAATTCCAATAAATTTTATCTAAATTATAAAGAATAATCTTAGGTAAGTAGAAACTTTGCATTTGAAAATTAGCTTTAGTAGCAAGATTAGATTGAATAAGAATAGTAAGACCAGCTTGAGAAAGAGAATATGCTTTCCACTTAGGGAGCTGATTAATAACTTTAGAAAGAACCTTACCAAACTTTTCTTTAGTGACTCTAGAGCTTATGACAAGACACCTACATACTCCCCTAGATCTTGAGCTTCAGACATCCCAAGGATGGAAGCAAAGTTAACCTTTTAACTCATCGGGGACACTTGAAAAGCTGATTTAAGATTGTTGACAAGTTGACCCAACATACAGCAATATTTATCTAAAATTTGGCGAATTAACGTACAACTCTGATCATTTGCTTTGGCAAAAATCATAGTATATCATCAGCAAATGTAAGAAATGGAATCCTAATACCATATTGACCAACTGAGACACCAATCAATTTTTCTCACTGGGAACAAGGTAAAGAAAATTGGCGAGCAAGAAGTTCAGCACATATATAAAACAAAAATGTACGGTGATAAAGGGTCATCGTGACGTATTCCACGAGAAGGAATAAAAGAAGAACTTGGAATTCCATTTATTAAAACAAAAAAAGGAGAGGGAATAGATGCAAACTTTGATCCATTCAATCCATTGTGCACTAAAACCAAGCTTTTCAAGCATAATAAATATAAAACTCCATTCCAATCTATCATACGCTTTCTCCATATCCAACTTTATAGCAATCCAACCAGTTCTACCCATCTTTTTCTTAAAAGAATGAAAAACTTCACGAGCTATTATAAAATTGTCTTGCGTCAATCTTTCTGAAACAAAAGCTCTTTGAAGATAGTGAATAATTTTAGCCATCACTACTTTTTGGTGATTAGTGATAATCTTAGAAATTATTTTATAAACTGTAGAGCACGAACTAATGGGTCTAAAATGATTAACAGTAGAAGGGTTGTCAAATTTAGGAATCAAGGCTAGAAAAGTATGATTTATGTCCTTGAGAATTATCTTAGAATGAGAAAAAGCTTGCACTGCCCGGATAACAGAATTCCTAACCAAAGTCCAATATTTCTGAAAAAAGAATAGTGGAAAGCCATCTGGGCCCGGAGATTTATCAACAATACGAAGTTGACGAAAAATGTTACCAAAATGAGTTTTATTTCAAATTTTGGATTTTTTGTTTAACAACTTACATTTTCTGACTAAACAGAACATATACGATCCTTGAAATCTTTGGCACCAAATTTTTTAACAAGATTGTCATAATCTTATCGAAGACACCACATTTTCTCAAAATGTAATGGAGGGGCCTTAGTATATATTAACATTAGGGAGATAATCCAAAGAAATAATACAATGATCCGAGGAGGTGAAATTATGATGTTTTACTTTAGCTTGCGAAAAGTGAACAATCCAATTAATACTAGCAACAACCGTTCAAACAAGTTATTTCGGCCTGATATCTTTTTCCTCCGTGAATAATGTGACCCCAGAAACGGTAATTCAGAAGAGCAAGTTTGCGAAAAAGTTGGTTCATATAAATGGTTCTAGATTGATTAAAAGGCGAACCTCCTAACTAGTCTAATGAATTCGAAATTTCGTTAAAGTCGCTAATAATTAAATATGGCAAACTAATATTGTTAACATAACCAATAAGCTCTTCCTATAATTCTGATTTAAAGGCTTTTTGAGCAGGAGCATAGATTAATTTAAAGAAGAGAGATACAACAAGCCATAAATCTAGTAGATTTAAAAATTACAGACAAACTAAAAGGATTAATATGACACCTTTTCCAAAATAACCAAATTCCACCTGACCTTGGTTTGGAATAAAAGTCAAAAAACTGGAAACCACACTGCATTGCAAAAATCTGGGTAGTAGGAGAAGAGGGGGATTTTACTTCACATAACATCATTATTTACACACTATTACTAGAACAAAATGTAACAAATCCTTATCGACCAGCTTACAGATGATTAATGCACAACGAAATTAAAGAATCTGGTCGAGCTGGCCAACGGCTACCATCACACTCACTGAACTATATCAGAGAATGTGGAAACCAAAATCCCGACTCCATTTAATTTGAATTAACTATTACAACAATGTCCTGATGCACATACACTATCCTAATAAGTTCCTCTGTAAAATTCGGAAACATTTCCTTACAAAATAGAACAATCATAAAGCGGGAAATAATTTAACCCTGTTCACAATTTCAATTAATAAAATATTCCTAACTCCAACACCCAATAGCCTCAACTCTTTCGCGGAGCAACACTAGGAGAAAATCAAGCGCATTAACGCCTCTTAAATAATAAAATGGAAAACAACCAATTAACGACTAACAATTAAAATGTTGAGCGTCCTCGCATCAAAAAAAATCCACAATCAGACTTCTAACATTATAAAATCTTCAACTTTATTTATTAACCTCCAAAAAACCTGCAACAAATAGAACATTGCCACCTACCAAGTGAGAGGCCACAAAATTGACAAAACAAAACAAAACGTACACACCTGTAAAGCTGAGTACTAACCTACCAAATAGATTTAAAATATGCTTGGGTGCTTCTTTACTTGAAAACGATTCAATCAAAGTTACATCAACAATAGCAACATCACTACCAATATCAACAACTACACATGTTTTAAACTTGTCATCCAATATCCTTGGTGACTTTGCGATTCTTTATAAAACAATGGCAATAGCATCACATGATTTGAACTTGTCATCCAATACTTTGGGAGACTGCACGATTCTTCACAGAACAATCTTTATTCATTTCAAATAACTCCTTTATAGACATTGATATACTTTCCATTTCTTTAACACAATTATTTGGCAATAGGTAAGGGAACGACGCGAAGGTAGCAATACCAGATTGCAAACACTTCGTTTGTCGGGGAACGTCTTCCCATTAGATAATAAGGCCTACCGTAGTCTTTAGTATATACACCCCTTGAAGCAACCCACCAAAGGTAATACTTCCAAGGCGAGTCTCATAATACCCCCACCAAAGGGTTTCCCCTAAAGACACTCCACTAGAGAGTAATCCTTAAAGTCCTTAGGATCGACCACCAGAGAAACCCTAATTTTGTCATGTGTTCATAACCTATGAGGGGTCCACTAGAAGCAATTCTCATTGGCTCCTTCTAACCTTTGCCATTCTTTCACTTTACATGATTAGTTCTTTAATCACTTTTATTCCACACAATTCAACTTGAAATCAACTTAACAGTGAAACCATGAACTACAAGACAAATACGTAATTCATATCCCATAAAACAAGGTTCATGCTATAACATAGGTTAGTTTCCAATTTAATAAAATCAACAACGAACTATTAATAAACCAAACTTATAAGTACGTGGAGCGACTCTACCTCGTTTCTGATTAGTAGACCACTCAACCAAACAACCGAGGCTTTTTATACTTATACTTACATATTAAACTCATTACTAACTCATTTTAGTGAACACTAAGCATACAATTCGACTTTAATATATTAATCCACTTATAGATATTAAATTGAAATCCCTTTTCAAACACAACCTCCACAATCTAGTCCATCATTAACGAAACTATCTCCACTCACGTGGGGAAACTCATAACTAATTTAGTATTAAAGTCTAGTCAAATGAGTACTCCTCAAAACACCCATGAACAAATCCAGTGAGATTATGCTCTTTTTAGAAACTAATTATTTTAACTCATGAATACACTCTACTGTAGACTTTCATCTAAATATCCATCTTCTTAAAATTACCCACTTAGCTCACATATTACAATAATAAAGACTTTCACAAATTAACAACTGATAGTTCTAGTTTTTACCTTATACTAAATATTTTATCTTCCAAAACTCAATAAACCACCATTAATAACATAAGTATATTCCAGTAATCTAAGAAACAAAACTGGGAACTTAATTGCATTCCTACATTCGTGTATTTGATATTTAACTTATCTTTAAATACTACCATAAAATTATTAACAATTCAAATAAGAGTTCCAATCAATGATTAACATACATCAACCATAATACCATATTAATCAACCATTATCATTTCATTCATTCATAATTATATAGCAAGTCAAACTTATATCATTTCTAATCTGAATATCACTCAACAATGTAATCAAGACCTTCTTAAGTAATTTCCAAACATGAATCGAACATACTTATTTAAACTCTTATATTAACGATCACCTTGGTGAATTGTACCGCTAATCTAACTGTACTATATAATTGCTATCCGTTCTTATCCTCAATGAACTTCCAAGAAGTATAAACCAAATTCTCACATTCCATCTACATAATCCTTAGTCTAATACGAATACCAATTTTATAAATTGATACTTACAAACTAAGAGACAACTAAACTTAATAAATGCAGCTCAATTCATAAACTGATTTGTATAATATAACCAATTCACAATCATAAATCTCAACAAGCTTTACAATAATACGAATTAGATTGAAATCACAACTAATAGAAATTCACACAGAACCCACAAAGAAGACTCCCACACAAGTTTGAATTTTTATTTTAACCTTGACAAAATCTTATCACCAATTGTTTTTATAATCTCATAACAAAATATAGAACCCAACTATTAATTAAAATCACCCGACAACAAAGCTCATGTAAATCTGATTTCTAATTATTAATTTCAGTAAAATCAAATGGAAGTTCCTTAATTTATAGGAAAAATTGTAAAAAATAATCCCAAGTTTCAGGTGTCTTCCCATATTAATCCCAAGTTTAAATTATTTTTGAATAATATGAAGTTTGGGGTCATCTTCCATATTGGTCCAAAAGACCTTAATCCTTTGAACATTTTAAAAGTCGATAAGACACCTTTTATTTAAAAATTATCTTATCACCCTCCACCATTAGAATGAAGGCACGAAATGTTTCCGCGCGTTTGACCTTTAAAAGTTTTAAATGACTTTTTCACTAGGGACCATAAGGGAAGCTCTAAACTTGAGATTATTCAAAAATAATCCAAAGTTGGGATTAATTTGGGAAGATGGCCAAAACTTGGGATTATTTTTGACAATTTTTCCTAATTTATATGTTCACAAAAGAGAGTGAAACTAGAACAGATTCACCATCAACAAGACCAACAATAACGATACAGTATACACACGCAACACAACAAGGGGAAAGTACCTTTCGTGCTTCATAAACCACCACACACGGCGGCGAATTGGTGGTGAGACCACCAAAGCAGAGAAAAGAGATGCGGCGGCAGCAGCCAAGCAGGCGGCTAAAACAGAGGAGAGAGGAACAATGGGCAAGGGAACAACACCACAACACGCAGCCATGAACGAGCAAGGCTCGCTACAACTCCGACAACCAGACAAACGACGGAGAGAAGAGAAAAATCTCCGGCGAGTAACACGCACAGCTCCGTCGAGCTAAGTGGGCAGCGAAGATGGAAGCAGTGGGAGGAGGGAAGAAAGTTGCAAGGGAAGTGAGAGAAAATATTGTGCAAGCAAGAGAGAATTGGGGTTTGGGGTTTTAGATTTCTCGACAATCTCCAATTGAAAGGGTTAAGAGGGAGGAGGAAATGAAAAGGCAAGGGAGGCTTTGGCTTCCTCACAATAAGGCACGAAAAGAGGAGAGAGAAAATAAGAGGGAGTTTTTTTTTTCTTCTTTTGTTCTACAAGACTTAACCTAAATGGACCTATTTCATCAAAACATAAAATGAAACAATACTATAACTTATGAAAATCCATTTAAATAATAACATTCAAATATCATGATAAAACAAACAACTATATTTAAACTCCAAATTACTCAAAAGGATTTCAAAAATATAATAGAATACTTAAGCTATCAAAAATAATTAACTTCATAATTATACGCGCATAAAAATATTACTTGCTATGTATAATAAATATAATATTAGCATCAATAAAATAATAGAAGATTGTTAATAAATGTAATATTCATATTTTATCTCAAATAAAATAGAGTATTTAATATAGCATTTGGCTAATAATTATAATTAACAACAAATATGACGATTTAGAAATTAGGGCTATTACACTCTACCACCCTTATAAGAAGTTTCGTTCTCGAAATTTGCAAACAGTTATTTACAAGCAACAATAAAGTAAAACAATTAAGAAGTAAAATTCATTTAAGCAAATAATTAAGAGAACTTTACACTCATGTGTCAAATTAATTTCAATAAAACTGAATTCTCAAACTTCTAAGATATTAGGCATCCAGCTTCCATATTCTACCATCATCTTTTGTATCTCTACTTCAACTTGACTCGTGAAATCAAGGAGCAAAGAAGACAGAAGAGGCAAACATGTTGGCGTTGGTTTCACAATAATCTCATGTGCAGAGATATCATTGGAAATTCTTTTAAATAATTCAAACTAGAAAAGTTCTATGAATTCACATTTCACTCTAATAAATAAAAGCTCATACACAATAACAATGCACCACATAATAGAACACAACTTGACCTCTAAAGATCATAAAAAGTATGAGTATAACACTACCCTTAAAGGATAGTTTGTCCACAAACTTGGAAATGAACAGCTATGAATTAATGTTATGCCATGAGAATAGAAGAGTTTGATATTGAAGGCCAATCACGGAATTAAACTAAAACAAAGATAAGGCGTTTCCCACGTTCAATGTTTAACTCAAGCGATCTTAAGATACGAGGGCATGGGCCAACTACGCTTCTGCTGCGCTACTCTGATAAACAAAATCACTCAAACACATAAGTTCACATAAATAGAAACATAGAATACACATACAAGCGCAATCACTCTCAACGACTTGGTTCATTTTTACCTAAATTTAATCAAATCCATTAAACCTATTTCCAACCCTTAAGTCACGATATGAAGATCATAACGTACCTGAGAGAAACCATGGTCTGATACCATTTGTAATAGGCAGCCCTTCTCGACGAGCTTACACAGGATTAATGCAGAGCGGAATTAAAGAATCTGGTCGAGCTAACCAAGTGCTACCATCACACTCACTGAACAATATCAGAGAATGTGGAAACCAAAATCCTGAACTCTATTTAATTTGAATAAACTATTACAACAACTCCCTGATTCTCATACACTATCCTAATAAGTTCCTCTGTAAAATTCGGAAACATTTCCTTACAAAATAGAACAATCCTAAAGCGGGAAATAATTTAACCCTGTTCACAATTTCAATTAATAAAATATTCCTAACTCCAACACCCAATAGCCTCAAGGCTTTCGTGGAGCAACACCAAGAGAGAATCAAGCGCATTAATGCCTCTTAAATATAACAATGGAAAACAATTGATTAACGACTAACTATTACAATGTTGAGCATCCTCGCCTCAAACAAACACACAATCAGACTTCTAACATTCTGAAATCTTCAACTTTATTTAATAACCTCCAATTCTTGAACCTGCAACAAATATGACACTGCCACTCACCAAGTGAGAGGCCACAGAAATGGCAAAACAAAACATACACATCAGCAAAGCTGACTACTAACCCATCAAATAGATTCAAAACATACTTTGTTGCCTCTTTACTTGAAAACGATTCAATCAAAGTTACATCAACAATAGCAACATCAATAAGAGTATTAACAGCTTCACATGCTTGAAACTTATCATCCAATACCTTGAGTGACTTCACGATACTTTACAGAATAATCGCAATACACGCAAGTAGTGGCTCGGCTCGTTTTTTCTTTTTCTAGTGGAAAGACATTTATCTCTGAGAAAAACACATAAATTTTTTTGCTAGAGCTCATCAATGAAGAATGGTGGCTTGACTAGAATTAGAGAAGAACTTCTTCGCGTGGGCAGCGTACGTACAAGGCTGTTCGTAACCCTTCCCTTTTGTATGAGGCGCGTTGCCATCATCACATGCTTTAAACTTGTCATCCAATACTCTTGGAGACTTGATAGTTCTTCATAGAACAATCTTTATTCATTTCAAACAATTCCTTTACAGACATTCATATACTTTCCGTTTCTTTACCACAATTATTTGGCAATAGAAAAGGGAACAACGCGAAGGTAGCAACACCAGATTGCAATCACTTCACTTGTCGGGGAACGTCTTCCCATCAGATAATAAGGCCTACCATAATCTTTAGTGAATACACCCTTGAAGCAATCCACCAGAGGTAATACTTCGAAGGTGACTCTCATAATACCCCACCAGAGGGTTTCCCCTTACGACACTCCACCAGAGAATAATCTTTAAGGTCCTTAGGATAGACCATCAGAGAAGCCCTAAGGCTTTTGTCATGTGCTCATAACCTATGAGGGGTCAACCAGAATCTATCGTCGTTGGCTCCTTCTAACCTTTGCCATTCTCTCACTTTACATGATTAGTTCTTTAATCACTTTTAGTCCACACAATTCAACTTGAAATCAACTTAACAGTGAAACAGTGAAACCATGAACCACAAGACAAATACATAATCCATATCCCATAAAAATAAGGTTCATGCTATAACATAGGTTAGTTTCCAATTTAACAAAATCAACAACGAACTATTAATGAACCAAACTCATAAGTACGTGGGGCGACTCTACCTCGTTTCTAATTAGTAAACCACTCAACCAAACAACTGATGCTTTTTATACTTATACTTACATATTTAAACTCATTACTAACTTATTTTATTGAACACTAATCATACAATTAGACTTTATTATATTAATCCACTTATAGATATTAAATTGAAATCCCTTTTCAAACATAACCTCCACAATCTAGTCCACCATTAGCTAAACTATCTCCAACACTCTTTATGTTATTAACAATATTATTAATCCTTTTTCTAACTTCATGTGGGGGAACTAATAACTAATTTACTTTTAAAGTCTAGTCAAATGATTACTCCTCAAAACACCCTTGAACTATTCCAGTCAGATTATGCTCTTTTTTGAAACTAATTATTTTAACTTATGAAACTGTAGACTTTCTTCTAAATATCCATCTTCTTAAAATTATACTCAAGCAATTTGACACCGTTCTAATCATGATTAGACCATCATCATAAGATTACCCACTTAGTTCACGTATTACAATAATGAAGAATTTCACAAATTAACAACTCATAGTTCTAGTTTTTACCTTATACTAAATATTTTATCTTCCAAAACTCAATATACCACCATTAATAACATAAAAGTATATTCAAGTAATCTAAAGAAACAAAACTAGGAACTTGATCGCATTCCTACATTCGTATATTTTATATTTAACTTATCTTTAAATACTAATATAAATCACCACTTAAACCATAATAATAACAATTCAAGAAATAATTTCAATCAATGATTAACATACATCAACCATAATACCATATTAACCAACCATTAGCATTTCATTCATTCATAATTATATAGCAAGTCAAACTTATATTATTTCTAATCTAAATATCACTCAACAATGTAATCAAGACCTTCTTAAGTAATTTCCAAACATGAATCGAATATACTTATTTAAACTCGTCTGTTAACTCACCATGGTGAATAGTACCTGTAGACACAAAATCGTGTCTCCCCCTTGAGTACCCCAATAACGATACATACAGTCGTCCTAATTGGTCCGGTCCAAAGGAAGAGCAATCGAACGAGCTAAGGCCAAAAGCATTTCGAAAATATAAAGTCTATTTATTAAATCCAAGCCCAATTTTAAAGGTCCAATTAATTAATCCTAATAATTAATTATGTTTCTAATATTAATCATTCTTGATAAATATTTTAATGCATATTTAAAAAATTAGATTTTTATTCCTAAAGATAGCTGATTTTCGGATTTCAAAGGATAAAAAAAATAATTAAACAATAAAAAAAATACCTGGCCAGAAAGCAAGTGTGTCACGCGCAAAGCTGTGCGTCTGGCGCTGAGGTTGTGCGTCAAGCGCAAAGTGGTACGCCACGTGTAACACCCCTAGGTGTTCAGGAGCCCACTAGTAGATATTGTCCTCTATGGGCCCTAGCCCGCAAGGATTTGCTTTGGTGCAGGATCGAAATCCTACCTAAAAGGCCTCTACTAGGTTGAGTTATCCACCTCTATATAAAGAAGGTTTCGTTCTCCTCAACTATCGATGTGGGATAGACAAGCTCTTAGGTAAAGATCTTGGCTATCCCACATCGGTAGTTGAGGAGAACGAAACCTTCTTTTTATAGAGGTGGATACCTCAACCTAGTAGAGGCCTTTTGGGTAAGATTTCGATCCTGCACCAAAGCAAATCCTTGCGGGCTAGGGCCCATAGAGGACAATATCTAATAGTGGGCTCCTGAACACCTAGAGGTGTTACACATGGTATCAGAGCCAGGTTCCATTCTGGTGTCTTGTAGTGCCTACGGAGACGTAGGCTCTTTAAAGGAGGGGAGAAGGTGCCTAAGAGCTTGGATATCCCACATCGGTAGTTGAGGAGAACGAAACCTTCTTTATATAGAGGTGGATACCTCAACCTAGTAGAGGCCTTTTGGGTAGGATTTCCATCCTGCACCAAAGCAAATACTTGCGGGCTGGGGCCCATAGAGGACAATATCTACTAGTGGGCTCCTGAACACCTAGGGGTGTTACATTTGGGTAGATACCACAACACCTTAGCTGGTGTTCCTTCACTTCCTCCAGCTCCTTCACGCTTGTACCTCGACAATCCACAACGTGGACACTCATGTAAATGCTTATACTCATTACGATAAAGCACACAATCGTTAAGACAAGCATGTATCCGCTCGTACTCTAAACCGAAAGGACACATCAGTTTCTTCGCGTAATAGTACGACTTTGGCAGTTCATTTCCATCAGGGAGCATATCAGCTAAAACTTCCAACAACAATGTGAAACTAGAGTACGTCCAACCAGCTTTCGACTTAATGTTGAACAGTGTTATCACGGCGGAAAGTTTTGTGTACTTTGTACAACCTGGATACAACGGCTTTTCAGCAGCCTCAGACATAGACTAAAAAATACGAGGTCGTTTACACGACTGATCTTCAACCTCATGTATCATCTCGTCTACCTAATCCCTATCATCATCTGCAAACTCATCATCCCAATTCTCATCCCCGAACTCATCATCCTTCTTTTCTTCACATACATCGTTCATTACTATAGAGCTTCCTATATACTTCCCCTGCTCACCATGCCAAACCCATACGTGGTATTGAGGCCTAAACCCACTGCGAAAGACATGCTCCCTAAGCAAATGTATACTACTAACCTTGCTGACATTTCTACAATCGACACAAGGACAATAAAAGTCGACTGCTCCAGAAGATGCTTGATATTGTAATGCAAATGTACATAATTCCGAATCCCCATTCACAAACTCAATCGATTCACGACTACCATACATCCAAGTACGATCCATCTCATTCAAGAAGACCTCTAATAATCAAACACAACTAATAATTATAATGCATCAATCATTTTTTAAGTACATATACTCACATATTCAAATCACACACGTATAGAGCAAGCTAAGATAGTGACATGTTAAAATGTATGCATGCAGCCGAAGGTCCTTATCACTCCAACCTAACCCATCCTTGGATGTCTAATCTCACTAGTGAATATATGCCAACTTTTCAATTCTAAGGAAAATCTGGCAGCATTTCCCTACAGTTCTCCAAGTACACAATGTAGATAATTGCTTATCTACATATGTACCCAGAGAACAATGTAGATAAACGATAAGCCAAGAATTTCCTTAGAATTGAAAAGAAGACACACATTCACCACCTGAGTGAGATCAAACGTCCAAAACAGTCCCAAACCGGGGACTATTCAAGACTTACTCCGAATGAGTAAGTCTTGAACGGGTATCTAGGCATATGATGATGATTCAAACAACTTGTAGATTTCATAGCTAAATTACATTGCGTTTTCATACAATCTCATATCAAGAAATATACATACACATTATCATATCTTACTCAAATTGGAACACATGACAGTTTTTTCTCATCAACATCTAACAAAAAACAAGAGAATTAGGCTAATTACGTACCTCTCAACACCAAAGAGGAGCAATTATGAGAAGAGAGATAGTATTGCCTTCCTTAGCTTCTTTTTCCTACAATTAACAAATCACACACGGCACATTAATCACATAATTCAATTAAGAAAACCAAAACTAACTAAAAACCTAGATTAATTAACCATAAACTACACAAAATTGATAATGTGCCCACCCCCTGCGAGCCCTCCCTAGCCCTCCCCCACCCCCGCCTGGCCTCCCCAACCCTCCCTCACCCCGTGTCGCCCCACCCCCACCCCCCGCCCAAACATCCCCAGCCCCTCCCCCACCCCCCGCCTAGCCTACCCAGCCCCTCCCCTACCCCCGCCTAGCCCCTCCCCACCCCCCCTGTCTAGCCTCCCCGCCCCTCCCCCACCCCTTGCCTAGCCTCCCCAAAGACGCCCCCCCCCCCCGCCAAGCCTCCCCCACCCCCGCCCAACATCCCCAGCCCTCCCCCAACCCCCGCTCGGCCTCCCTAGCCCTCCCCCACCCCCTCGCCCAACACCCCCACCGCCACCCCCTACCCACCCTCCCCAGCCCTCCCCCACCCCCCTACAAGCACATTTTACAACACAAAATAAAAGACAAATGAAATTAAACAAATTAATTAGAGAAATGAAAAAGAGGAGAGAGAGTGAGAGGGGAATTACCGACAATGCAGTAGTGGTGGTGGTGGCGTCAAGGTGCAGTGGTGGAGAGAAGAGAAGAAGAATGAGCGCAAGGTGGTGCGCAAGGTGGTCTGGCTATGGGTCGTTGATCAGGCGACGATTCCGGCGGTGGTGCGTCAATGTCGGTGCTCCGGTGATGGGTCGGTGCTCCGGCGTCAGGGCTCCGGTGATGGGGCATTAAGGTTAGATGTGCGAGTGAGTGAGAGGGAGGGGTTTTTCGCTCGTCAAATTTTTCTAAGTGAGGGATGGAAATTTGGGATAGATGTCTACTGTGTGTATGCGTGCAAAACTGAAATGTGGGATGGGATGTGAAGGGCTGCGGTTAGCCCAGAAAATGCAGCCCTTCGTGTATGAAGGGCTGCGGTTTCTACGCTAACTGCAGCCCTTCATTAATAGGGCTGCGGTTAGCCTGAAAACCGCAGCCCTTCATACAGTACGAAGGGCTGCGTTTTCTGGTTAACCGCAACCCTTCACTAAAAGGGATCGGTTTCCTTGAAAACCGCAGCCCTTCATACACGAAGGGCTGCGTTTTCCAAAAAACGCAGCCCATCCTTTTTTTTTCCCCTAGTGAAGAGATCTCTTTTGAAAAGAAGTTCCTTTAAAAACAAGTTCATGAAAGCAATTTTATTTCCCTTGTTCTTATTTAAAGTCTTGAATTATTTCTTTCTTTTCAAAAGCAACTTCAAAATTGTTTTCCATGACTTCAATTTCAAGTGTTCGATCCATTACCCTATTTCTTTCATCTTCTTCTTCAAAACTTTGGTAGTCATCCATGGACACATAAAACTTATTAGGACAGGAATGGTATGTATGCCCATGACCATGGCGTTTTGAACATCTTGCACCATCAACCATTCCAGTTCCAAAGAAAATTTCCTCCCAGTTAGTATCCATTCTAGTGCTTTGTTGTAATCTAGTGGCCTAACGTTCTTTTGTTTTCTTCTCTAAATTTTCAAGTTTTTGGGTGATTAATCGTATCATTACATCAAGATCCCCACCCCAACCATTTTCTTTCACTATGATACTAGGCTATTACAATTACAAGGTGTAAACTGCAGTAAACTTTGAACAACAACACAAAACTGTAAATGGCTTTGAGACTCTCAAAGGCTTACAAATTATCAAAATTCAGGAAAAAATAAGCAGATTAAAAAAAATAAACTCCTTAAAAGATTCTCGAACGAAGGAGAAATCTTCGTTAGAAATCTGCTGTGCTGATTTCCTCTGATTTTGACGCAGTCCACAAAAACGTGCCCAATTTAATATCTAAAAAATTCACAAAAATATGAAAAAATTTGTGCGTATTCTAGACAAAAATATATGCAGAATAAAAAAATAAACACCTAAACCAGACTCTTGTAACCCAAAAAATCACTCTCCAAAGTTGGATAGAAAACCGGATGAATTCTGTCCATTTTGTTTTACCACCAAAACGCGATTTCGTGCAAGATCTCCATGCCAAAGCTCTGACACCATATGATGTAAATCTAAAAACACCTTCCGAAGGATTGGATGATGATTCTAAACTTAGGGACAATAGAACACTCACTTTGACAAGAAATCACTCAAAACAAGAATAAATGCCAAAACTCAAGAACACACTCAAAGTTTTGGGGTTCTACGCCAGAGATAAGACTCGCTCAATCTCTCTTAGGCTTATCACTCAAGACTTAATCAAACCAATAAGGGTTAGGAAACACTTGAGACAAACTCAAAGCATAAACTATAAACACAAAGGTTTTTTAACCAAATCACAAAGATGAACTTCTCATACCATATGATCCCCTTAATAGGATATAGGAGCAGCAAAAATGAAGCCAAAACCCTAGAAAACTATCCTCCCTTTAGACAGGTTTTAGGAGTTACAAACTCCCTTAAAACATGCCTCTTTTCATGCTCATTTAATGAGCTGTTACAAGAGGTTATAATCAACACAATTAATCCTAATTTCATGCCTAATCACAAGCCTAATAGCAGCGAAACATAAGCCTAAGATGAGTTTACTTTATGAGTAATCTCATGGTTTTATTACAACACAAAAATAACAACAAAAATACATAGAAACTAAAGAGAAACCCAAACAGAAGTTGGGCTTTCTTTACAACCATGCTTGAAACCCAAACATAACTTGGGCTCTTCAAATGTTGATGCACGCCTCATGTTGGACCTTCAATTTTCTTCATTGTTGGGCTCATCTTTGGTTTACCTGTGATAGGAACATCATTCTAATTTGTTGTGTTCGGTTCTTCTTCATTGGGAACTTGTGTTTGATCAGTTGGCTACTCTTTGATTTGTGTTCCTCATCTTGTAGGTTAATTTTGTCACTTGAGTATCCAGTTTGTTCAATCTCAAAATCTTCTTCCTGTTCATTTGGAGTAACTTAATTGGTTAGTTTCATCAAACACAACGTGAACACTTTCTTCTACACATATAATTCACTTATTATATACACGATAAGCTTTGCTATTTGTTGCATAGCCTAAGAACACTGCTTCATCACTTCTAGCATCAAATTTCCTAGGTTATCTTTTCCATTATTATGAATAAAACATTTACATCCAAACGTTCTCAAATAAGTAATATTAGGACGTTTTCCAAAAAATAATTTATAAGATGTCTTGTTAATTATTGGTCTGATCATGGTTGTACTAATGATGTAGCACGCCGTATTCACTGCTTCAGTCCAAAAGTTCTTTGGTAGTCCACTAATTATTAACATTGTTCTTGCCATGTCTTCTAGTGTTCGATTCTTCCTTTCTATCACACCATTTTGTTATGGTGTTCTTGGGGCTGAAAAGTTGTGATCCAAGCCTTGTTCCATGCATAACTCATCAAACTTGTCATTTTTAAATTCTCTACCATGGTCAAATCTTAGACGCAGTAGCTTATGTCCACTTAGATTTTGAGTCCTCTTAGCAAAGATTAGGAACTCAGTGAAAGTTTCATCTTTGCTAGAGAGAAATAATACCCAAGTGAATCTCGTATAGTCATCTACAATAACAAGAACATACTTTTTCCACTTCTACTTTGAATTCTCATTGGCCCATATAAATCCATGTGTATGAGTTCCATTGGTTTAGTAGTGCTTACTAAGGTTTTAGATTTAAAAGAAGATCAGACTTGCTTGCCTTTCACACATGCTTCACAAAGTTGATCTAGTTGGAACTTTATCAAAGGAAGCCCTAAGACAAGTTCCTTGGATCTAAGTTTGTCAAGCAGTGAAAAGCTAGCATGTCCTAAACGTTTGTGCCATAGTAGAGAATCATCCTCAATCACACTTAGACGGGTTAGATTGTCTTTAGGAACATGATCAAGATCTACTATACAAGTGTTCCCTTATCTTGTTCCTTCCAAAATAACATTCTTTGTGTCATTGTTGATGATTAAGCACTTATTGCTATTAAACTTTACTAAATTACCTTCATCAAATAATTGAGAGATGCTCAACATATTATGTTTCAGTCCTTCTACAAGAAATACATTATTAATAGAGTGTGTTGATGATTTTCCTACTTTTCTAATAGCCACAATGTTACCTTTGTTGTTATCACCAAATGTCACACATCGACCTTCAAAGATTGTGAGTGACAAAAACTAGTTTTGTCTCCAGTCATGTGCTTGGAACAACCACATTCTAGGTACCATGTGTTGTTCCCTTTCACTCTAGCCTGCAAACTCAATCTAGTTTTGGGTTCCTGTTTTTCAAAAACATAAAATTTTTCTTTCCATTTAAGATTACTATTATCAATATTCTTTTCGGTAAACTTAAGTTTTAAGGACCAGTTTTTCCATTGGTGTCCAATTTTACCACAGAGCATACAAAACCTATTACTAGGAAGGTTTACTCTCTTCTTAGGTTCTCCTTTTTATTTTTGTACTCAAATCCAAGTCCTTCAGTTCTTTTTGTTTGAGGGTTTGTTATCCAGTGAAGAACAACCAACGGATTCTATTGTTCCTAATACAGTCAAGTTCCTTTATCAGATTTTTATTCTTTTTAGTTAAGGCATCCACTTCCTTCTTTAGTTCATAAATCTCTGTTCTAAAACTTTTGGCAGTAACAGACCTTTTTCAAAGGAAATAACTTCGAGAACAATATCTTTGATTTGTCTTAGCTCCAAATATATTAGGTACTTTTCATTTTTGAGTTTTTCATAGTTTTCCTTTAATTTAAAATTTCTATCAAATAAGTCGAAGAAACGATTTTCAGTTTCGATTCGAATATTCTTAAGTCAGTTCGTATGTTCCTTGTTTACTTTTAATGCATATTCAGATTGTTTTCTCTTACTGCCTTCATCTTTACAGTCGTTCACAGCATCAACTAACAAGTCATAGAGTTTTTCTTTTGTTAAGGATGTTAAATGAGTTTTGATAGTACGGTTTTTTCACCATATACCCCTGACAAATTTTTTTTGCACCATATACCCTTGGAAGTTTCAAAATTCACCATATACCCTCCCCTTTTAAAAAAATCCACAACATGCCCTGAATGACTAACGACAATTAACTCCTTTAGTCATTAAGCCCTAGTTAACCCACTAACCTTTAATTATCCTATCTTAATCTTTCTCCTTTCTTAACCCAATTAATCCACTTCCCCTCTCTTTCTCTTCCACCATTGAGAAACTGAGCTCACCATAAACCTTCATCCATGGCTTCCTTCTTATTTTCTCTCTCATCTCCACCCTCTCCACCACCACTACCTCTTCCATTATTTACACCACCTCCACTACCCCACCCTCTCCTTTCACGATTACCATCTCTTCTATCACAACCACCACTAACCCATATCCATCGAAAAAAAAAAGTCCCAAAAACACCTCAATTCCAGCCAAACTCACCATCTCAAACATTCCTCTCTCCCTCCTCCCCTCCAATTAAACTTACACCACCACCACCACCACCGCACTCACCACCCCTTACACTCTACACCCACTTCAACCACCATCACCACACTCACCTCCCATCCCCTTACCCTGTGCATCCAAATTAAACCACCACCACCTCACTCACCCTTACCCTCTTCATCCAAATCAAACCACTAATGTTTCCCAACTCTATTATATATTCACTAAAAAGACCACAACAACTCCCCCTTCCCATCCCAACCCATCCCTTTTCCTTCCCCTAGCTCCCACCCCACAACCCACCGCCTTCACTCAGCTAACCCCACCCCATCCTGAAAACCCAACCTCCTTCCCCCATTATCTTCACTACAACCCAACCCCTTCTCTGGCTGCGAACCTACTCAAATCCAAAATTTTCCACTACAATTTTTTCCAGGCAATCAACCAAAGAATAAAATTTACCAATTCAATCTACACAAAAAAAACCCAAATAAGAAGTGCAAGGTATCAACATAACAATAGCTCGAATTGCGAGGTTTTTTCGTTGGGTTTTGTGGGTACAATTAAATGATTGTGGGCGGAGAGAGGGAGGATAGAGATTGAGTGTTGTTGAGAGATGACTAGAGGATTTAAGAGGGTCTAATGAAGGGGGTGTGGTGGTGATGGATTAAGGGAGGAAGGAGATGCCGAGAGAGCGACCGAACAGAGAGATGGGAGGAAGGAGTTGCAGTTGGTGATGGTGGTGGGAGGCAGCAGCAAGGGGGTTGAGTCGGGGTGAAGGTGGTGGTGAGGGAGGAAAGACAAAGAGAGTTGGGTTGCTGCTGGTGGAGGTGGTTGAAGTGGGTGTAGAGGGTAAGAGGAGGGGAGGGGAGGGTGAGTGTGGTGGTGGTTGTTGAAGTGGTGTAAAGGGTAAGGGGAGAGGAGGGTGAGTGTGGTGGTGGTGTTTTCGCATTTGGATTGTGATTTTGAGGTTCCACCCATACTAGTTGGTACAGGGTGGGGGAGGAGAATGGTGGTCGTGATGGTGGCGGAGGGGGAGGTTGGGTGGACCTGGTGATGGTGAGAGGAAAGAGAGTGGGGTGGTGGAGGTGGTAGAAAGTGTGAAGAGGAGAGAGTAGGAAAATTGTAGTTAATATGGTTATGAAAATAGATTAGGGGATGTGTAATTAAAGGTTATTAGGTTAATTAGGGCTTTATGACTAACAGAGTTAACCGTCATTAGTAATTAAGGGGATGTTGTGGATTTTCTGAAAAGTGGAGGGTATATGGTGAATTTTAAAAATTACAAGGGCATATGGTGCAAAAAGAATTTATCAGGTGTATATGGTGAAAAAACTGTTGATAGTATTAAGACTTGCCTCACGTGGTTCAATCTCATCATTAGTTTCATCTCCATCAATAGCCATCAAACATAGGTTGGCCATTTATTCAAAACTTTGGTCATGCTCTTCTTCTTCAGAATCAGAATCTCCCCATGTAGCTATCATGGCTCTCTTCAAGACTGTTTTGAGAACGAATTCTTGAAGTCTTTGTTCCTTTCTTTGCTACGTTCCTTTCCTTTGTCCTTGCCTTTCTCCAGTTCCCATTGAGGACATTCGTTGATGAAGTGATCTAAACTGCCACATTTATGACAACCCGTTTTGTTAGTAAATTTTCGATTCTTACCTTTGTAGTCTCCATTTTTCACTTTCCTAAACATTTTCTTAAAATGTCAGACTGAAAGGGCAGACTCATCATCTTCTGTATCTATTTCATCATCTTCATCATATTTCATGAATCTCCATTTTCTAAATATAGGTGTAACTCATGTGTCATCAAGGAACCAATAAGTTTTTCCAAATTGAACTTGATGAAGTCTTTTGTTTCCTGCAAAGCAGTAACCTTGGCCATCATTTATCTTTGGGTAGACTTATGAGAACTTTACGTACCTGTTCTTCTGATGTGATAACTTTTCCAAGAGACGCTAACTCATTAATTCTGTTTGTAAATCTAGTAAACATTTCTTAAATAGTTTCCTTTGGTTTCATTTGGAACATTTCATATTGATTCATTACACTAGTGGAAAAATGCTCTTTTGCTACTTACCAAATGCTCCGTTTGTTCCTTAAACGGAGCATTACTTGAGTTCCTTCAAAATTTTAATAAAAAAATTTGACAAATGCTCCGTTCCACCGGAGCATATGTGATTCTATGTTTTTTTTCCCTCGCTCCCTCGCTCCCTCCCTCATAATCCCTATTACCTACCTGTTCCCCCCCACCCTCCCTCATAATCCCTATTCCCTACCTGTTCCCCCCCCCACCCCATTTTTCTCTGTCCTTTCTTGTATCTCGTCTCTGGTTTCTCTTCTCCTCCTCCCACCATAAAAACACCAACCTCCACCTCCTACCATCTTGTTTGAGTTTTGATTAAATGATTCTCTCTCTCACTAACTCCTTCACACCTTCTCTCACGAACTACTCTCCCCCACGAAGAGCATTGCCGCATCCTATCGCCGCTGCTGGAGAACCAATTTTTCAAGCCTTCTCTCACGAACAACAGGAGGTAGAATAGTTTGTTGAGGTGGTTAGATCTGAAGGTAACCCTAATTCTTGCTTTCTCTCTCCTTGTTCTCAGATCTGAAGGTAACACTGACTTTCTGTTAGTGCGTTTTTTTAGGTTTTGCGAATTGATTCTTCATTTATTTTGTTTAATTCGCGAATATCAGTTTGCCATACTTGACTTTCTGTTATTGCGTCTATTTTAGGTTTCATGAATTGATTCTTATAAACTTGTATGATTTTTGGTCGTGAAGTTGTCAATCCAATTTATGAAGTATTAGGGATTTTGATGTTTGATTTCGAAGATGGTTGATTTTTCGATGGTTTGCTGGAGTTTGTGGGACTTTGACTGAATATTGATTCTGATGATGATATCACTTTGAGCGAATATCAGTTTGCCATACTTGACTTTCTCTTTGTATTTTAACTTTTTATGTAGACACAAACAAGATGATTTGATGGCTCTCCTCTTATAAATCTTATTTCATGATGAAGCAAGTGTGTCATCGAGACCTAAAGTTGGAGAACACTTTACTGGATGGAAGTCCTGCTCCTCAATTGAAGATATGCGACTTCGGCTACTCAAAGGTACCACATATGATTCTACAACATTGGCTTTCTTTATATTCTCACATATAGGTTTGTAGAGATTTGTGTTGATACAATTGTATTCATGTTATGCTTCTTATGATTTATCTAGATGCTTCACTCATGTTATGGAAGATTTAGATCACTTGTTTCTCATGTCTTTGTTTAAGGTATCTGTCATAGTTAATAATGATCTACCTTATGCCATTTTTTCTACCAGTCTTCGGTGTAATAATGATCACTTGTTTCTTGATGGACTATGGCAGCTGCTGCTCCACCAGTTCATATGAAAGGAGTACCCCCTTCTGATATGAAGAAGAAGAGAGGTAGGCCTAGGAAGTATGGTCCTGGTGGTGCTGTGGCGGCTGCATTGTTGCCAATGCCGATTTCGGCTTTAGTTCCTCTCAATAGAGACTTTTCAGGCTGGAAACAACATAGAGCAAGGCCTTTTCAGACAATAAAGAAGCCACATTAAGTGGAGTTTGAGAGTCTAGGTAATAGTTTTTATATCTCTTTTAAATAATAACTTTTTTTCTATTTTCCTGCAATTTGTTTTGGTTGATGTTTAGTTAAATGGAGGTTAAATTAGCCTTACGGATGTCTGAAATAGGAATTTGTTTGTTGCTCTGGCCCCCAAAGGATCTTTTCGAAAAAGTAACCAAATTATTTCATATGAATGAAATTGACAGCTTTTCCTATTTCATGTTCTGGTTATTTTTCATGACTGAATGTGATTTGATATTGTTCAATGGGGGAGATTAAATTGGGTGGGTGATGCTTAATTTGCTTGTGTCCACATATGGAAACTAAGCTAGGTGCTAACTCTTTGTTTAGGATCATCATTTGATTTTATATGTTTAGGATTCCATGTGCTACTCCTGTTATATACTCGCAAAATTTGACATGTGATGCTTTGGCTCTATTGTTTCGGAAGAACGCTATGCTGTGTAGCTTTTTCTTTGTTTTTTTTTTTGTTGGGAATAAAGTCATGTGGCCAGATGATCATCACTGTTGTTTGTCTATTAGTTTTGGCTTGATCTCTATAGAAAATGAAAGCATGTTATAGTTAGCAAGACATCAAAATTGATGTGTTTCGTTAAGTACTTCATGTTATTTAATTTTTAGGACATCTGATATATAAGAAATAACATGGAAGTGATGACAAAGTCCTAAATCTAGTATAATTTAATTATGTATGTTCCCAGAACTTGATGAACGTTGCACGTAACATTGGCCTTGTCTCACTTGGGATACACTTTTGTTTAAGAACATAGCACATTCCATTAACATAGATTAATACTAGCTTATAAATTTTAAGGAAACTATATGCAATCTCAACTTTGACATCTAAATATGAAGACCCAACCTTCTGAATCGACAAAGAAAAGTAAAGTCGCTGCTCTTTATGGCTAGTTTTGGTTTTGGAGAAGTATTTAATATGGAATTTGCTGAAGGTATGTGTTATGTTTTGCGATTGTTATTGAAACTTGGTCTTAATTTATTGTGTGTAAGAGTGAGAAAGGTTGAATTCAAGTTTTATCAATAGTGTTTTGTTAGTTTTTCTTTCCCTTAGTATGTTGCTTAACATTGAATTATATCGAGTGCAAAATATATTTACTTGAACAGCAGAATCTGTCCTTTCCTGTTTAATAAAAAAACTATTAGATAATAATATAATATTTATTTAATCTCTATGTTACTAAGAGGCACCATGGTTGGGTCTTGCTCAGGTGAGATAACACTTAATAATGTTTTAGTTTTTTTTTATGTTTTGATGTTTCAACCACTATGATTAAGCACCATTACTCTTGCTATTTTTATATGCTTACTCGTCTCATGTATGCTTTTACATTTAATGATATTTTGCATGTTCTTCATTGCATTGTATTTGGATCTCGAATAGCAGTGACTCTTTTTTATTATATTGACGGGAAGAAGATTAGATGCTATGCTACTGCACCTGCTAGGAGTGATTTGTCAAATGTTGCTGTGAGATATGCAGATATCATCAACTCTGTTGTACTTCAAGTGAGTCTCTAATTTTATAGTCATTCATTTGTCACTGAAAACTCTATTATTGAATGGACAACTGTTTACCAGTACCAATATCTTTTAATTTCATTACATGGTTTAGCTTAATTAGCTACGAGTGTGTGAGCTATCCTAATGTATGGAAGTTAGTTCGTAAAGAAAAATTCAAGAACGTATAATGTGGCTTTTAGTAAACAAATTTATGTTCACTCGTTTAAACTCAATATGAAAGCTAATGTGGAGTATTAATAGTTATTTATATAACTCATCAGGATTATTCAAAATCACTTGATCTATATGACAAAAAAATCAGTTCACAATATGTGATTTATTAGAGGATTATTCACAATATGTGATCTCTTTTGTGCAGATGCTCTATGATAACAACTATATAATTTTGTAGCTTTTGGAGCTGAAGGTCTGAACGCATGGAGTTTGATCGCTGAAAGCAACTAGAGATAGTTAATGTACCCTCTGTGCCTAAAACGTGGTGAAAATTTTAACTTTTCTCCTTTCCTATAATGTGTTTGGAATTACATTTGAAGTTTCAATGAATGAGAGATATTAGATATGTTAAAGTTTATACTTATTTGTGCTGTATGGACTATGGAATATATAAATACTTGGTCTTATTTGGCTGCTGCTAGTTGGTGGCTGGCAGACGCTGCTATACCATGTAATTTTTTTTAAAAATTAAAAATAGAGCAAATGCTCCGGTTTTTAAGAGATAACCGGAGCATTTTTAAGACAAATGCTCCGGTTTTCTCTTAAAAACCGGAGCATTTGGCATATCAAATGCTCCGGTTTTTTAACAACCGGAGCATTTGAGATATTAAACGCTACGGTTCACAACCGGAGCATTTGTAAAATGTCCAAATGCTCGTATGACGTCTGCTACGGGTCAAATACGGGGAATTTATGGCCTTAAAAATCGGAGCATTTGAGGTTTTTTCTACTAGTGTTAAAAGATCAATTTTGGATCTTTTGACTTCACTTGTTCCTTCACGTGTTACTTCAAAAAGATCCCATTCGTTTCGCACCCCATGACACGATTGTGTTCTTGAGGTCCAAGACCACAATGCAATAATTTTACAGCAAGAACATTCATTTCTACTTTAGTGAAATCATATTTGTCAAATTCAAACATAGATTTGGGAACTACCTCATTTTTTCATTTGTAGTTGTGACTTCAAAGTCTCTAACTTTAATGACTCTCCATACCTGATAATTTAATTCTCGGCTTTGAGGAACATCTCCATTCGGTTCTTCCAGTAGGTATAGAACTTGTCGTTAAACGTCAGAGGCCTTTGAGTGGAGTACCCTTCTTCTAGCTTTTCAATTGTATTCATTGTTCATAACCATAATCTTACTCGTCGGCATTAACCGCTTAATTTAAGAGCACTTTCTCTGATGCCAATTGTTGTTTTAATAGGAATAATACAAGAGGGGGGATGAATTGTATTGTTGGGAACAATGAGTAATTTTTGCAGAATTTAAATAACAACGAGAAAACTAAAGTAATAAGACAAGAGATTTAACGAAGAAAACCTTCCTACACCTGGCAGGAAGTAAAAACCTCGACCCCAAGGTATTTAAACCATAACTTATTCACTAATAATAGGTCAACGACTCAGTACAACCTATTCTTCTAGAGTTCCTTGTAGAGTTCCACTAGGAACACTATTGCACAACAGTCCCTCAACTGTTGCTTCTCTTTCTTTTGACTTCACTCAAAATCCTCTCAAAGTCTTCTCTTTCTCTTGAGTTCCAATAGAATGATATGTCAATGAGTTATATAGATTAGTGAATTTACACGAGTAAACTTTCTTATCACTAAGTAAC
This sequence comes from Beta lomatogona, assembly GCA_947646795.1. Classification (NCBI taxonomy): domain Eukaryota; kingdom Viridiplantae; phylum Streptophyta; class Magnoliopsida; order Caryophyllales; family Amaranthaceae; genus Beta; species Beta lomatogona. The sequence goes on from CANSNZ010000954.1 coordinate 114,589, forward strand.
TCATTTTTTATCTTTTCCTAGAATAAATCAACTTCTTTTTTCAAATGCTAAAATCAGATTTTATTTAAAATATCTTTTTGGGATAAAATTGATTTCAACTAACTCAAATAATATGTAACAAAATCCGGTCAAATGAAATAAGAATTATTTTCATAACATATTACTTAAGATAAATCACAAAATAGATAAAGATAAGATTTATTTAAACAAAGATAAAAATCGGTTTTCAACAAAATCTTTAACTCTAAATAAAACCAAAAGATAAATATAAACAACCGATTTTATTCGAAGCATATTTATTCTCTGTGCCAAATAACTACTCCTATACTAAGGTTGATTCTTTAGACTAGAAATTGCTCTGTTCCTAACCTCCAAGAGCAGCAATCATGACACCTTTAAGCAAAAACATGTGAAGATCGATCAAAGTAAGAGTATGTGTCTATGTGTTTGTGTGGGAAAGTATGAGAGTATTCGGATGTAAAAAGTGTATCTGAAATTCGAAAATCATTAGCCTATTTATAGGAACTTTTTTTATAAAAGGATAAGAAAGAAAAATGCGTGTCACGCAAAAGATTGTGCGGCACACATAGCTGTGCATGACACGTATAGGCCACGCGTCCCGCGCACAGCGTTGCGCTAAGCGTAATCCAACACATGCGACTCACGCAAAGCACTGCCAGACGCAGTTTTAATCTGGAAAGCTTTTTTATTTGACGCGGTTTTCTAGAGATTATTTTTATGTTTATCAAATTACATCTCTTAAATACAAAAAATAACTATTTAAAAGATAAAATCTGATAAAAAAATCCTTTATTTTATAATATCCTTGCAAATATTTATTTATTTCTATAAATATTTATGAAAATAATATTTAAATACAATTAATTATCATGGCATTTCAAACGATTGGGCTTAAAATAGATAATTCTTGGGCTTAAAATACAATTTTAAAGTTGGATATTGAATCTTCAATATAAATAAATAGGCTTTATGATTTAAAAACATGCTTGGGCCTGGCTCTTTGGATTGCTCTTCCTTGGGTCGGACCATTTAAGATCGTGGTATGTACCATCATTGGGTACTCAATGGGGAGAGACGATTATGTGTCTACAAAACCCCCCACTTTAACTGAGGTTTGTAAAATCGAAAGTCACAGTATTCGTTTTGGGACGGAGAATGATTCTAGATGCTCTGCAATCTAAAACAACTCTATTGAACCCTAGTTTTGATGATGACAAAGGAACAAAGATGCAAACTAAGTATTGGACTAACAAGTTGTTTAAGTGAATGCATTTCAAGGTATCAATGAAAGGAACAAAGAGAATACAAAGTCAAGGAAGAAATCAAGTTGGGATTTTGAAGACTAAGTAAAGATGTTTCAAGATTTGAAATTTTAAAAAAAAAAAAAAAAAAAAAAAAAATAAAAAAAAAAAAAAAGCAATAGGTCGTTCTATTTTGGTAAAAAGCAATAGGTTAATTACATTGAGCAATAAGCATTTATTCTACTAGTGGGAGCAGCATTGGAGCAAGAAGACTAAAGCGAGGCTTTTTTTTCTAGTTCCATTGTAAAGGAACGAGTAAGAATGGTAAGGAACTATGGCAATTTAGAATGAGAATGAGCGTTTGTTCCTTTGTAAGGAACAGACGAACTGGCGCTTAAATAATAAGTTAAAGGAACTAATTATTAAAAGGAACTAGACCTAGGATGAAGCAGTACAACGGTTTAATTATGTCTGTTGAGTAATTTATGCCTAGATTCTAGGTAACCGTTTTATTTAAGGAAAAATCTGATTTTAAGGAAAATCTTTTTAAGGAAAAGATTTTATTTTTATAAAGATAATAAATATCCTTTTCGGTTTTTTATGGAAAATATTTTAAAGATAATATTTTTGGTAAAATGATTTTTTTTTGGTTTTAATAATTAAAATACTTTTTAATTAAATCAAATTTTCAAATTAATGCTTTGAGTGGTTGCTAAAATTAAGGGAGCAGTAACACAATTATCTCCCACGTTTAACAGTGATCATGGAGATTATGGGTTGAATAATGAGGAACGTGTTCCTCTAAGTAAGGAACATCATGGGATAATGGTTTTATCACTAACAAATGTTTTAATCCCACGTTCTAAGTTATTACTACTATAAATACTAGTGTCTAATGAGGTTCCAATTTGTGTCTGACCAAGTGAATTAGTGAGTTTAACTAAGTAAAGTGTCAGTGCCTTCATTCTCTCATAAAAGCCATTTGTTCTTTGCCTTCTTACTCTAATCCCACTGAGTTTATTTGATCTAATGTATTTTGGTTTTGGGGTAAGGGGACTTTGAGTGAAGTTATGTAAGAGAGAAGCTTTGAGTGAAGCGAGTTAAAGTGAGAAAACTTCAAGTGAAGTTGAGAGGAACATCTGTTAAGGGAACAGTTGTTCAGGAACTTGAGTTTAGGAACTCAAGGTGTGGCCCATGAGTAGAATTAGGTTGTAACAAAGTTGTTTGGCCTAATTAGTGAAAGAGTTGATTTTAAAATCCCTAGTGGTCGAGGTTGTTTCTTCTTGTTGGGCCCAATAAGTTTTTCCTCGTAAAAATCTCTTGTGTTCCTTAAGCTTGTTTCTTTGTTCAAGTTTAAAATACCGCAAAAAGTTACGTTTATTTCTACACATATAATTCACCCCCCCTCTTGTATTGTTACTAGTAAAATAACAATTGGTATCAGAGCTAGAACTCACGAAAGATAGGAAACCCTATTGAGAAAAAGATCCAAGGAACAATGAATACCACCGAGAAACTTGAGGAAGGTTACTCTACGCAAAGGCCTCCTATGTTCAATGGGAAGTTCTATTCCTACTGGAAGAACAGAATGGAGATATTCATCAAGGCCGAAAACTACCAGGTTTGGAGAGTCATTGAAGTTGGTGATTTTGAGGTCACAACTACTGATGACAAAAATGAGGTAATGCCTAAACCCTTTTCTGAATATGACAAAGCTACTTTAGAAAAAATGGAAGTAAATCCAATGGCTGTTAAACTGTTGCATTGTGGACTTGGACCCCATGAATACAATAGGATCATGGGATGCAAATCCGCAAAGCAAATATGGGATTTACTAGAAGTAACCCATGAAGGATTTACTGATGAAAAAGAAGATGAAGAAAATGTTGAGGTAAGCCAACATGGACTTGAATCAGACTTAGATGGAAAAACTAGGCCTGAAATTTATGATCTTCTTTATGATGCAATTCTTGAATGTAGACATGAACGTGAAAAACGTGAGCAAACTGAACAAGCTGTTAAAGTTTGTAAATAACATATAGAATGGGTTAAGAAAATGAAAACGGATGTTGAAACTAGGTTCTTTGATTTATTTGATAAGAATTGAAAAATCAAGGAATTATATGAGAGTGTGAAGAATGAAAATTATCTAATCAATTTATAAATTTCACACTTAAAGGAATTTGTCCCTGTTCTAAGTTCCTTTGATGTTAGAGCAACTCCTTTGAAAGGTTACAGATTTGAGATCGAAAATTTGAATAAAGAGAAAAATGTTTTAAAGGAACATATCTGTAATCTCAAGAAGGAACTGGTTGTTGCAAGGAACAGAGGCAAAGTGATGGTTGTTCCTAATTGGATTGAGAGACACAGACTAAAAGAAGAGAAGGTCTTGGTTTTAAAAACTACAAGAAGAGGAACAAGCATAAGAAATATGTTGACTTACCTAGTGATAAAATTTGCATGTACTGTGGAAAGATAGGTCATTACATAAATCAATGTCAACTAAGAACTGGAATGATTGGCAAAAATGTGAAGTTGAGCAACATGAAATGGGTTGCCAAATCAAATGCTAGTCAAGAACAGGAACCCACGAAACAAGGGGTACCTACAACTAACAACTAGTTGATTTTTGCAGGTTGGAGTGAGGGGGAACAACACTTGGTATCTTGATAGTGGTTGTTCTAAGCATATGACGGGAGACAATTCTAAGTTTCTCTCACTCTCAACCTATGAAGGTGGAAGTGTGACTTTTGGTGACAATAAGAAAGGTAACATAGTTGCCAAGGGTAAGGTTGGTAAGTCACCATCACATTTGACGTGCTCGTTGTAAACACGTCAAAGATACCTAAACTACCCAATATAGGGCAAGTAAAGGGTCGAAATCCACAAGGAAGTGGGGTTAAGTCAAGAACTAATTAGTTAACTACAATGAACTAAATCAATTTTTGGGTTTTTTTTGAGAGTTTAACGATGATTCTAAAATCTAAATAAACTAGGAAATTGCAAAGTAATCAACGAATAATTAAGCAAAGGAGTTAAGACAAGGATAAAAGAAACTAGGGGATTAGGGGGATTCACCAACACTCAATCAAAGAATCCAAAATCAAAGCCAAGGGGGAACAATTGGGGGATCACAAGGGGAAAATCACGAACATATTACATCTAAGATCCAAAGAGTAAATGAAGGTTACATCCCTTCCCCTAGTAAGGAACTACTCACACATTATGGAAATAACACAAAACAAAGCTTGAATTAACTTAATCACCATAACCATGGAGGAAAAGAGAAAAAATGCAAATAATCAACTAATAAAGTAAGGTCTAAACAAACAAAGCATGAAATAAGCAAGAATAATGGAAGAAAAGAAGAAAATAAACAAAAATTACCAACTTTAAGCTTCCATAAATGATGAATAGAGATCCAAAAGCTTCAAACCTTCACTTTCTCTCTCCTAGGGTTTTGTTCTAGAGTTTGAATGCTAAAACAAGATTTAATCTCTCTCTAATCTCTAGTAATAATTGCTTAAGTTAAAAAAAAGAGGAGTCCCTCTTTTATAGTCATAAGAAATAAAACACAAAATTACAAAACAGCCCCCGCATTAAGACAAACAAAATCGCAAAACCTTTTCCGGAAAATGACCCGACCCGGGCGGGTGGACTGACAATGAAATGGTTCACAAGCAAGGATGCAGAGCAACTTTCAAAACAACTAATTTCCAAGTGTACTCATAGGTTATGGGTAGAGAAAGCAATTAATCGAGATTGCAAAAGGACACCTAATTAGACTTTTTACTCGCTCATTAGAGAACACATAGCTATCCAAAAGATTTAGAGCCCTTCAAGTGTTATAGAAGTTCAACCTACTAGTCCACCATCCCTAGACACACAAACATGCCTTAGACTCCCCTCTACTCGAAACTTTTAGAAAAATAGCACTAAGTGTGGGAGGCATCCACAAATTGACCTCTTTTATTGGAATTCTTCTATTCTTTTTGCTTTTCGTTTTTCTTCACTTTTTTTTTCATTTTTCACGCCTTTTTTGACTGTTTTTGGCTTTTTCTTTTTCCCTTATTATGGGAATTTTTGCTATACAAATGTGAAGTTACTCACTAAAGAGAGACATAAGAACTTGTGGCTTTTTGTGCCACTTATTGCATACAAAGATAAATAAAAATGTTGATTTTCTTTATGTCCTCATCACTTCATTAGATACCATAGTCAACAGTTACAAAACAAAACTTTTCAAAATCCTGAAATTACTTCAAGCAAATCTCATCCGAAAGATGGTGATAAATTTCTAAAATCTTCATTGATAAATAATCAAGGATACATTAAAGCAAACAAGATTTTTGAAATTCTCTCTCCCGCGATTTTCCAGTCTTCTGGGCGCCATGGGCAGAACTCGAGGATTGAAGAATTCCAAGAATGGAAGCAAGGGGAACGCTAAGAGCAATGATCTGCCATTGACAGCAGTACGAAAAACTCGTTCAATGACAACTGAGAATGAAGAACCAGAAATGGAGGAAGATAGTTTGATTAATGAAGAGGAAGGTGAGATTATGTCCCCTAAATCTTCCATAATTGAATTGAAGAAGCAATCTGTAGAGAAACAATTATTTTCAGAATGGTTAAATGTGATAAATAGTGGGTCGAAAAATGGGTCAAAATCTCATGAGGGTGTAATAAGGGTGTCATCGCATGATAATCAATTGAACTCTAATTCACCTAAAAGGGATGCTGGTATTGCTATGGATGTTAATTGTGGTAATAACATGGAATCTGGACATATATTGCCTGAAATTGAATGGGAGGACATTCAAGAAGAGATTGATTTCTGGGAAAACTCAATTGTGGGTTATATGTTGGGTGCGAAACCTCTGTTTGCTGTAATGGAAGAGTTTTTTCGTAGACATTGGGGGAAATTGGGGATAGATAAGTTGGCACCATTCAAAGAAGGAATGACAATAGTAAGGTTTACCACTAGAGCGCAAAGAGACTCAGTGCTGGATGCTGGGTTCTTGTTTTTTGATGGAAAACCGATCTATCCGAAACCTTGGAGTGCTGATGAGGATTGGAACATGTCTTCTGTGGACAGGGTTCCAATATGGGTTGAATTACCTAGGCTTGATCTGAAGTATTGGGGGGAGAAGAGTATAACCAAGATCATAAGTCCTGTAGGTAAATTCTTACAAGTGGATCAAGCCACCCATAAAAGAGAAAGGTTACTGTATGCCAAAGTGATGATTGAAGTGAATGTCAATCAAGAATTTCCCGATCTTGTCAAGTTTAAAAGTGAGACTGGAGAGGTGAAAACACAGACTGTGAAATATGTATGGAAACCTATAGTTTGTAGTAACTGTAAAGGATATGGGCACTCTCATGAGATTTGTGTTCCTAAAAAGAGGGTGAAAAGGGTGTGGCAGGTCAAAGCTTCAGTGTTAGCTAGAACTGGTGATGCTGGGAATAAGGAAAAGGTTCAGGTGGAAAATGAGGGTAGACAGGAACAGGAGCAGTTGGTTTCTACCATAAAGGTTCCCACACAAGTTGTGAAGGGTATAACTGTTGTAACACCTTTAAGGAATCAATTTGACATTCTAGAGTCCACAACAACTGAAGCATTGTTCTATGATGTTGAAGTGCCACAAGAAGAGATGCAGGGGTTAAAGGCCCCTGAAATTGAACATGGATAATGTTCTGGTGTGGAATGTTAGAGGGCTAAACAAGAGAAATAAGCAATGTGAAGTGAGAAGATTTATTTCTTCTCATAACATTAAAATGTTTAGTCTTCTGGAAACTAAAGTGAAAATGGCCAGTATGGGGAATTTGTATCAAAATTTATGTCCAGGATGGTGCTTTACAACTAACAGTTGTGCCACTGATAGGGGCAGAATTATTGTGGGATGGCAACCAGGGTCATTTACTGTAACGGTGAAGCATGTCACTGCTCAACTAGTACATTGTAGAGTGGATCCAGAAGGAGATCATCCTGCTTTTAATTGCACCTTTGTGTATGGTTTTAATGGGAGAAGGGAGAGAGAGCAATTGTGGATGGATATAAAGCATGTTCAACAAAATGATATCCCATGGGTTATAATGGGGGATTTTAATGTTGTTTTAAATATGGATGAGAGGGTGGGTCTCCTGTGAGAGCTAGTGAGATAAATGATTTCAGAGATTGTGTTGAGTATTGTGGGATGGTGGATATGAAGAGTATAGGGAGGTTCTATACTTGGTCTAATAAACAAGAGGGGGCTCAAATGGTTTTCTCTAGAATTGACCGAGCTATGGTGAATGATCAATGGCTGGATAAATTTGATAATGCTGAGATTAGGTACCTTCCTGAGGGGGATTTTGATCACTGCCCAGGAGTGTTAAGTGTTTATAAGGAACATCAGGGCAAAAAAACCTTTTAGGTTTTTTAATATGTGGGTGGATTCACCACAATTCAATGAGATTGTTAACAAAGCTTGGGAGGTTCCTATTGTAGGGTGCAAAATGTATAAGGTGTTCCAAAAGCTTAAAAGGTTGAAAAATGAGTTAAAATCTCTTAATAGAAGTGGCTATTCTGATGTTCAAGCCAGAGCTGCAGCAGCTTGGACCAAACTTTTGGATGTCCAGGATTTGGTCCATCAACACCCTGATGATTCAGAGCACTCTATTGCTGAGAGGGAAGCTACAAAGGAGTATAGACAAGCTCAGGACAATTACCTATCCTTCCTTAAACAGAAAACAAAAGAGAAGTGGATTCTGGATGGAGATGAAAACACTCGATTTTTCCATCAGGCTATTAAGGTCAGAAGGAACATGAACAAGATCCATACTATTCAAGATAATCAGGGTACATGGGTTCATGATGATCAGGTGCAGCAGGCTTTTGTGAGCTATTATGAAAGACTTTTGGGAGAGAGTTTGGAGAATAAATGTACGGTAAAGAATGAGATCATCAGGCAAGGGAATGTTCTGAATGACAGACAGAGATAGCTATTGGATTGTCAGTTCAATGCTAGTGATGTTAAGAGAGCTATTTTTTCCATTCCAAAGGAGAAAGCTCCTGGTCTCGATGGATATAATAGTTTTTTTTACAAGAAATGCTGGGATACTATTGGAGAGGAGGTGTCTGAAGCAGTCCTTGATTTCATTGCTACTGGAAAGCTGTTGAAGGCTATTAATGTGACTTCCATCACATTGATCCCAAAAATCAAGAATCCTAGCAATGTAAGTGACTTCAGACCAATTTCTTGCTGTTCAGTTTTGTACAAATGCATAACTAAAATGTTGTGTGAGAAATGAAAACTTGTTCTGCCTGAGATTGTGTCTCAAGGACAGGGTGCTTTTATTTCCAACAGAAGCATACTACACAACATTATGTTATGCCAGGATATAGTCAAAATGTACAAGAAAAAACACTCTCAAAAAGGCTGCCTCATGAAGGTGGACATACAGAAGGCTTATGATACTGTAAGCTGGGAATTCTTGGATGACATGTTGAAAGCAATGGGGTTTCCTGATAAATTTTGTAGGCTTATTATGGTTTGTGTGACCAGTCCAACTTTCACATTGATGTTGAATGGCTCCACTACTGATTTCTTCACATCAAAAAGGGGTTTGAGACAAGGAGACCCCATGTCTCCACTACTTTTTGTCCTGTGTATGGAATATTTCACTAGGATAATGACCTTCATTAGCAAGCAAGATGGGTTTAAATTTCATCCTAGGTGTAAAACATTAGGTCTTAACCACCTTTGTTTTGCTGATGACCTAATCCTATTCTGTAAAGGTGATACTCAATCTGTTAGTATGATTGTGCAAGGTCTAAAGCTGTTTCATGCTTCTACTGGGCTCAAGGCTAATCCCACAAAATCTGCTATATATAGTTGTGGCATGAATGAAACAGAAAATAAGGAGTTGATTAGAAGATCTGGTTTCCAGCCTGACTCTTTACCTTTTAGGTACTTAGGAGTACCTATTAGCACTAGGAAGCTGTCAAGTGCTGAATGTGAAAAGCTCACTGAGAACATGGTGGGAAAAATTAGAACTTGGAGTTCTAGACATATTTCATTTGCAGGCAGAAGATAATTGGTGAACTCTGTCTTGCTCAGCATTTGTGTATACTGGTCACAAATTTTCATCCTTCCTGCTGCTGTGATTAAACAAATCAACTCCATATGCAGAGCTTTTCTGTGGACTGGTCAATGTTACAGTAGTAGGCCTGGTTATGTAAGTTGGGAGGAGGTTTGCAAGCCTAAAGCAAATGGAGGCCTTGGGTTCAGACATTTAGCTATCTGGAACAATGCTATTGTGGGAAAGCAAGCTTGGAGCATTGCTATGAAAGAAGATAACTTGTGGGTCAGGTGGATTCACACCAGATATATTAAGCAAAATGACTGGAAGACCTATCAAGCTCCTCAGACTGCAAGCTGGCCAGTGAAATTTATTTGTAAAGCTAGAGACTACATAAGTGCTAAATGTGGTTATAACTGGTTAACTACACAAAAGTATAGTACTATGGACACTTACAAGAGGTTACAGGATAATGATGAAAGACAGCACGAACCTAAAGCTATCTGGGGCAACTACAATGTTCTAAAACATAGTTTCATAGGCTGGTTAGTTTCTAAACACAGACTGCAGACCAGGGAAAGGCTTGCTGCAATTGGCATCTGCAGTACCTCTCAATGTGCTTTGTGTGAGATGAGTCAAGAAGACCATGAGCATCTATTCTTTGGATGTCCCTACAATAAACAATGCTGGCAGGAAATAAAAAGATGGTTGGGTATCCAAACGGCATCTCAGCATCTATTAACTAGCTTAAGATGGATGAATAGGAGATTCAAAGGGAGCAAATTCAAGAAGAAGGTTGTAATTGCTGCAGTCATGGCTGTTATATATTTCATCTGGAAGGAACGTAATAATGCTATTTGGAACTCTAAGATACGAAGAGTAGATAAGATTGTGCAGGATGTTAAATGTAGTGTCAAATGTAGAATTGTAGCAAAAATACCACAGAAATTTAAAGAACATGATGTACAGTGGTTTAGGAACTAATAGTCTTGCTTGTTGTATAATTTTTCTTTCATGTGTGTGAGGGGGCCAACCTAGTTGGGCTGTTCAACACTTTGGAAGTTGTTAGGTTGTAAATGAGGTTTGTGGAAATATATTCTTTCTTTCTTAGCAAAAAAAAAGATAATTAAAAACTAAGTTTCTTATAGAGCTTTTGTTTCGGGACATGATGAGTACATCTAGGGACACAAGGGACCGCAAATTTGAAGCTTCATTTATTCAAGCATGAGCAACTTAGTCAAGATTCAAGACTAGACATTCAATTGAGCATTCATCGGTTTCATTTTGGTTGAATCTAATGCAATCAAGGTTAATCACCTCCTAAAGCACCACAACCCAAGCTCACACTCTTCCAAAAGGAGCCTCTAAACATATACTCAAAATCCAATCAAGGAATCCACATGTATCATTAACTAGCATCTTCCTTGGGCAAGGAAATTAAAACTTTATTCAAAACTAAAACTTCTTTTTGTTTTTCTTTGTTTTTCAGATTTTTTTTTTTATTATTATTTTTTATTTTTGAACTAAAAACGAAGGTTGAAAAAGAAGGGAAATAAAAGGAAAAGAAATAAAGGAAAAACAAGGAAATAAGAAAAAGAAAATAAGAAAGAAAATTGTTTTTGGGTTTTATATTTTTTTTAAAAAAAAAAACTAAGAAAATAAACAAATAAGAAAAATGGAATCATGGCACACCACATATAAACAAGCATTGGCCCATTCACCAAGCTTAACCACAATCACAAACAACAATTCAAGCAGAAATAGCAACAAAGGTCTCCTAACGCCTACCCCATAAAATAAAGACTACCCAAATCATGAAGATACCCCCCCAAGCTAAACCAAACACCGTCCTCGGTGTGAAAGGAAGAACAAGCGGGGAGGGGGGTGGGAAGAGACCAACTCAAGGGTCAAGGTCCTCCTCCCCCTCGGGGGGAGGCGGGGGTTGCATATAGGAGGGGTAGGGGTGCCGGGAGGGACCATGCTGTTATCATAAAAGAATTGCAAGATGGGGGTAAAACTCTCTCGCATCTCTTGTTGGAAAGTGGTTAGTCTTTGTTCAAAACTATCAAACCGCCTATCTATATGGGCATAAATAGGGGCATAGTCGGGAACATAAGTGGGATGGGGTTGGGGAGGAGGAGGGGGAGGGGCGGAAGAGGAGGAAGCAAGCTCATGGGGATCCCGCCTATGGTAGGTGCGGATCTCCGCGCCTTCCTCTGCGCCTTCCATGATGAGATAGTTGACTTCTCCTGTTTTAATCTCGGTGATGCGGCGGTTTGGAAGTTGAATGGAAGACATTTTACCAATCTTCCAAGTAAAATGTATTCCAGTCACTGTAAACCAACGCACATCTTGTAGGTGTTGTTGGTTTATTAGGGTCGGTCCTGGAACCTCGGGGGTCCTAGGGCGAACCCTAAGGTGTTCAGCAATGGCGGTAATTAAACCACCCACAACAATCGACCCACGACCGAGAGTTTTTGGGGTCCCTACTCTTTGGAGATGGCGGGCGAACATCAAGGGTATGTTCAGCTTCTTCTTATTCCATAGGTAAGAACCTATGATCATAAGTTCCGACTGACTTACCTTTGAGTTATCCTTTCTCCCAAAGATAGTGTTTCCCAAAAACTTGCGGAAGTACCGGATAGCTGGTTGGTGTATGAGTGAGTCATTGGCATTTTTAGCTTCATAACTCTTTCCGTTACTCAACTTACTCCAACAATCATAAAGGTTGAAAGAAGGTGCGGGAGTGGTGCTCGATTCAATTTTTAAACCAAAAATTTCAGCAAAATCACCAATAGGCATAGAATGAGCAACATTCGCCAACCTAAATTTGAGAACGGCTTCGACTCCAGTTGAGCACACAAGCCGTTGCTCTCCGTTTATTTCCAAGGAGCTTAGGAATTCAAGTGTTAAGCATTTATAAGTTTGTTTTCTCATCAATAACACTTGTTTCATATTCAATCCGTCAGCTATATTATTTGCATCCCCCCGAATCCCCCATAAAGACAACAAGGTCTCATCAACAAAACGAGTAGGGGTGAATTCCTTAGCCTTAAGGGCTTGGAATCTATTAAAATGTTCTAAGCCAACAAAAACAATGGAAGGAAATTCGGGATCATGAAACTCACCGGGGGCATCATGCCCCGAGACGTTTTCCCTTTGTGGTGGTTGGCTTGAGCTAGCTTGCCCCGTTTGTCTACTCCGCTTTGAATTCCTCCTCTCCATGCTTCGAATTACTTGTTGATCAAAAAATCAAAATCCCGTAACTTAGTGGTGAGGGGGGAAAAAAGTGAAATTTTTTTTTGTTTGTTTTTCAATTTTTTATGAGAGAAACGGAGGGGGAATGATGTTTTAGGAAGAATTTGTGAAGAGATTTGAGTGGAAAATGATGAATTTGAAAGTTGTGGTAAAAATTTTGAGGAGAGAGAAAATGATGAAAAATGGTGGAGATAGGGTTTTTGAAGGAGAAAAAGTTGAAATTTGTGGAGGAAAGTTGATGAGGATGAAGATTTGTGAGGGATTTTATGTTTTTTAGTGGCGAGTGAGTGATTTGAGTGAGAATTAGGAGGATTGGGTTTGGAGTTGAAGAGGGTTAGAGAGAGTTGAGAGGTTGAAGATGAAGGAGGAGGGAAGAAAAAAAATGAAGAGTTAGAATAAAAATTTCGGTCATCTCATTTTTTGCCCACTGACATCCCGACCCGGGCGGGTAGAATGACCCGAGCCCTCGGGTCGGCATAAGCCCGGCCAAAAAAATTATTTATTTATTTATTTTTACCGCAAAACCGACCCGGGCGGGTCATCACACCCGGGCCCTCGGGTCGAGTGACCCGGGCGGGTCCAATTGTCAGGAAAATTTTCTTGGCTCCCATTGAGCGACCCGGGCGGGTCAGGAGACCCGGGCCCTCGGGTCAGCCTCATGGTTCTTTTTCTTCTTCTCTCCTTGCCTCTCTTTGCTCCAAAATTCCTCCCAAGCAATCCTAAACATATCCAAATCACAAAATCACCATAACAAGCATTTCAAATGCCATAATAATATGTGATAATCCATTATTCCAAGTAAATCAAAACTAAAAGAAGAAAAAGAAATAGAAATAAGTGAGAAAAACGGGTTGCCTCCTGCTAAGCGCTTGTTTTAAGTCATTAGCTTGACTACCATAAATCTTCAATCATTAGGAGGGGAGTAATCCTCAAGTGCGATAGAGTAAGCTTCTTGAATTGGCGCACCATCATAGTATAGCTTGAGTCTTTGCCCGTTCACCTTGAAGCACCCTTTTGCATCATTGCAAATCTCAACCGCGCCATGTGGGGATACTTGATGCACGGTGAATGGACCACTCCACCTTGATTTGAGCTTGCCCAGAAATAACCTCAACCTCGAATTGAACAAAAGGACTTTGTCACCAACTTTGAATTCCCTTTTCATGATTCGTTGATCATGCCAAGCCTTTGTTCTCTCTTTGTACACCCGGGAGCTCTCATAGGCGTCTCTCCTAAGCTCCTCAAGCTCATGAACATCAAGCATCCTTCTTTCACCAGAAGCTTGAAGGTCAAAATTCAAAGCCTTGATGGCCCAATAAGCCTTGTGCTCCAATTCTACTGGCAAATGACACGATTTTCCATAAATAAGCTTGTAAGGTGTCATGCCAATAGGGGTTTTGTAGGCCGTGCGGTAGGCCCACAATGCATCGTCCAACTTGGAAGACCAATCCTTTCGAGATCGATTTACCGTCTTCTCCAAAATGAGCTTGACCTCTCTATTAGATATCTCCGCTTGACCACTAGATTGAGGGTGGTAAGAGAGACCCATTATGTGATGCACCCCATATTTAGCAAGAAGGGCCTTGAATGATTTCTTGGCAAAGTGCAATCCCCTATCACTAATGATGGCTCTTGGAACTCCGAAACGGGGGAAGATCACCTTCTTAAATAGCTTGACCACTACCTTGGCATCATTTGTAGGGGAAGCGATTGCTTCAACCCATTTAGAAATGTAATCAACCACTACCAAGATGTAACGGTTACCAAGGGAGGAGGGAAAGGGACCCATGAAATCAATCCCCCAAACATCAAAAACTTCCAGCTCCAAGATGCTTGTAAGGGGTAGTTCATGCCTTTTTGAGATATTTCCAACTCTTTGACACCGATCACAAGCCTTGACAAAGCCCCAAACATCCTTGAACATACTTGGCCAAAATAGACCACATTGTAAGATCTTTGCCACGGTCTTGTCGGCTCCCATATGACCACCACATGGGGATGAATGGCACATCCCTATTACATTCTCGATTTCATCATCCGGGAGACACCTCCGGTAAATACCATCCACCCCCCTCTTGAACAAGTATGGGTCCTCCCATACATAGTGCTTGGCTTCATGCATGAACCTCCGCTTTTGTTGATAGTTGAGGTCATCCGGTATGACTCCACTAGCATGAAAATTAGCGAAATCCGCGAACCAAGGAGCATACATGGCCTAATAGCATAAAGGAAATCATCTTGGAGAGAATCATTGATGGGAGGGTCCAAGTTATGAGAATCATCCATAGGAAGGCGGGAGAGGTGGTCGGCAATCGAGTTTTCGGTGCCCTTCTTGTCTTTGATCTCGATATCAAACTCTTGTAGGAGAAGGATCCACCTAATCAAACGAGGCTTGGCATCCTTCTTAGTCATGAGATACTTGATAGCCGCATGATCCGTGTACACCACCACTTTGGAGCACACAAGATATGACCGGAACTTGTCAAAAGCAAACACGATTGCTAGGAGTTCCTTCTCCGTAGTGGCGTAGTTCCTTTGAGCGGAATCAAGCGTCTTGCTTGCATAGTAGATCACATGTAGCTTCCCTTCTTTTCTCTGCCCTAAAACGGCTCCCACTGCGCTATCACTAGCATCACACATTAGTTCAAAAGGCAAGCTCCAATCCGGAGCTTGCACTATGGGAGCGGAAATTAGAGCCTTTTTTAGAGTTTCAAAAGCATGCATGCATTCTTTGTCAAATTTGAATTCCATGTCTTTTTGAAGCAAATTGGATAGGGGCTTTGAGATTTTTGAGAAATCTTTGATAAAACGGCGATAGAAGCCCGCATGCCCAAGAAAAGATCTCACTCCCTTCACCGAAGTTGGGGGAGGTAATTTCTCAATAACCTCAATTTTAGCCCTATCCACCTCAATCCCTTTTTGAGATATCTTATGACCGAGGACTATGCCATCTTCAACCATAAAATGACATTTTTCCCAATTAAGAACGAGATTCATCTTTTGACATCTCTCTAAAACCTTTTGAAGGTTGGAGAGACAAATGTCAAATGATGAACCTACCACGGAGAAGTCATCTAGGAAAACCTCTATGGTTGATTCAAGCATATCCGAAAAAATGACGGTCATACACCTTTGGAAGGTAGAAGGAGCATTACACAATCCAAATGGCATCCTGTGATAAGCGAAGGTGCCAAATGGACATGTGAATGTTGTCTTCTCTTGGTCATCGGGGTGAATGTGAATTTGAAAGAACCCCGAATAACCGTCCAAAAAGCAAAAATGGGTATGACCCGCCAATCTTTCAAGCATTTGGTCAATAAAAAGGAGGGGGAAATGGTCCTTCCGGGTGGCTTTATTCAACTTACGATAATCAATGCACATGCGCCACCCGGTGACCGATCTTGTGGAGATAAGCTCATCTTTGTCATTCTTGATGACGGTCATTCCTCCCTTTTTTGGGACAACTTGAACGGGGCTGACCCACCTACTATCCGAGATAGGGTAGATTATCCCCGCCTCAAGGAGTTTCAAAACTTCTTCTTTTTATCACCTCCTTCATGTTAGGATTTAGCCTTCTTTGAGGCTCAATAGTGGAGGTTTGACCATCATCCAAATGAATTCGATGCATACACAAGGTGGGACTTAGACCCTTGAGATCATCACTTGTATATCCAATGGCACTTCGATGTTGTTTTAGAACACAAAGAAGTTTGTCAAGAGAAGGACCATTGAGTGTAGAATTGACAATCACGGGGTAAGTCTCGTTATCTCCAAGAAAAACATACTTCAAAGAAGGGGGAAGGGGTTTCAACTCACATGTAGGAGGAGGCGTGGTCCTCTCCTCTTTTTTCAATGAAGCTTCTGAAATCTGAAAGCTCGAATTAGGAGGTAGGTAAATTGGTGTCTTGTCCATGGCCTTTTTGAGATGCCAAGCTTCACTTTCATGCTCTTGATCTTCTCCTAGTAGTACATCTTCAAGAGGATCCCTTGCTTCAACTAAAGCCCTTAGGCTTAGCACTTCTTGCTCAAGGGTATCGATCCGGTGTACTTCCTCCATAATAGGAGCTTTCATGCTCTTGTTGAAAGCAAACTCCATCTTCTCATCCCCAACCCTCAATGTCATTACATCTCTCTTCATGTCAACTAGTACTCTGGCCGTTTTCAAGAAAGGCCTTCCCAAAATAAGAGGGACTTGGGAGTCTTCTTCCATTTCCATCACTACAAAGTCACATGGGATGAAGACTCTTCCAACTTGCACCGGAACATCCTCCAATTCTCCAACAGGCACCTTAACCTAGCGATCCGCTAGTTGTATCACCCTTCTTGTTGGCTTAAGCTCAAAGTTGAGCTTCTTTGCAATGGAGAGTGGCATTAGGCTTACACTAGCCCCAAGATCGGGCAATGCTCTCTTTGGCTCCAAATCTCCAATTCTCAATGGTATGGAGAAAGACTCCGGATCTTCAAGCTTTTTGGGGAGCTTGTTTTGGAGGACCGCACTAACTTCGGCGGTGAGAGCAATGGTGGAACTTTCTTCAAGTTTAGACTTGTTAGAAAGAAGTTCCTTTAGAAATTTGGCATAGGTGGGCATTTGAGCCATAGCTTGGAGAAATGGGATGTGAACTTGCAAACCCTTCATTACCTCAAGGAACTTGACAAATTTGTCATTGAAGTGCTTCTTTGCTAACCTTTGAGGATATGGGACCGGAGGAGTGTAGCTCTTCATTGGAGGAGGCTCGTTGCTTGATGCTTCGTGTTCAACAACTATAGGAGTCCCATCCTCATGAATGTCTTCCACAACGACATTTTCAATCTCTTTATCAACCTCACTATCCACATTCTCACTCTCATGGGAGGGGTTAGCATCATCAAGTGTTGGCATATTAGGACCCTCATAGTGAGCCCCGGATCTCAAAGTGATGGCTTTAGCTTGCTCTCGGATAATGGGTTGGCTAGGAAGTTGTGTGGAAGAGTTTGAAGAGTTATTGCTCACTTGTTGAGCGACTTGGGCAAGTTGGGTTTCAATGATCTTATTGTGGGCATTCATTTGTTGGAGGGAGGTGTTTATGTCTCCAAACTTCCTATCGTTCTCGGCATTGGTTTTTGTTTGTTGAGCTAAGAAAAGTTGGAGAGTGGATTCAAGAGATGATTGTTTTGGTTGATTTGGTTCAAAGGGAGCTCTAGGGGGTGGTTGTGTGAATGTTTGTTGGGGGTTATGGAATCCGGGTGGTCTAGCTTGGTAAGGTTGGGGTGGTTGAGGGTTCTTCCATCCTCCACTCACATTGTTATTCCATCTCCCTTGGTTGTTGAAGTTAGGATTTCCCTCACCCCTAGTATTCACCCAAGCAACATGGTCCGTAGACCCACCACAATAAGAGCTAGCGTGGTCCCACCCACCACAAATCTCACAAGAGAAAGCTTGAGAAGTACCTTGGCTATGAGATGTCAAGCTTACCTTTTCCAATTTCTTTGCAAGGGTATCAAGTTTTGCATTGATGTGGTTTATGGCATCAAGATCATACTTGCCTTTGCTTGCACTTTTCTTGCTTGCGGTTCTAGTAGAATTTCCCCAAGAGTAGTGTCGTACTACCTCTTCAATTGTAGGCTCAAAATTGTCAACCGGAAGCTTTGTTAGTTGGCCTCCCGCACCCGAATCAAGGCTTGCACGGGTCATGGGTAGGAGACCATCATAGAAGCTTTGCATAAGCATCCATTAACTATAACCATGGTGAGGACAAGATCTTCGAAGATCCTTGAACCTATCCCAAGCTCCATACAATGTCTCATCCTCCTCTTGAGAGAAATTAGCTATCTTCCTCCTAGCTTCGGAGGTCTTCTCTTGAGAATAGAACTCATCCACAAAAGCCGTGGTAACTTGTGCCCATGTTGTCAAAGAGTCTTCCGGAATAGATTGCAACCATTTCTTAGCCTTGCCCACAAGAGAGAAATGAAATAGGTTGAGCCTCACAAACTCTTGACTCACATTGTTTTGCTTCACCGTGGCACATAGCTCCACGAAGTTAGCCAAATGCTCAAGAGGGCACTCATGAGTCATACCCCCATAGGGCTCTTGTTTGATCATACGAATCAAATGCGGAGAAAATTCAAAGTTGGCGGTAGTAGTTGGGCGGCGAATACCACTTTTGAGTTCGAATGCCTCGGGATGTCCAAAATCCCGTAATGCTCTAGGAGCCTCATCCCCCATAGTGCTAGAAGTAGTGGAGATAGAAGACTTTTGATCAAAACCCGGTTGGACCGTAGGTTCCCTAAAGATTCTCCTTAATTGCCTCAAAGTATTTTCAAGGTTATGATCGATGGGGATGGTTGGATCGCCCCTCAATCTCCGTGACATGCAACCAACAAAGCTAAGAAGAATATTAGTAAAAGCAACCAAGAGGTAAACACAACATAATAAAGAAAAAGGCAATTTAGTCTCAAAATTAACCAATTAGCTAATGTTAACCGCTACTTCCCCGGCAACGGCGCCAAAATTTGACGTGCTCGTTGTAAACACGTCAAATATACCTAAACTACCCAATATAGGGCAAGTAAAGGGTCGAAATCCACAAGGAAGTGGGGTTAAGTCAAGAACTAATTAGTTAACTACAATGAGCTAAATCAATTTTTGGGTTTTTTTTGAGAGTTTAACAATGATTCTAAAATCTAAATAAACTAGGAAATTGCAAAGTAAATCAACGAATAATTAAGCAAAGGAGTTAAGACAAGGATAAAAGAAACTAGGGGATTAGGGGGATTCACCAACACTCAATCCAAGAATCCAAAATCAAAGCCAAGGGGGAACAATTGGGGGATCACAAGGGGAAAATCACGAACATATGAACTCTAATTACTCTCTCGAGCTAATTAGAGGAGCTTGATTAGTCACTCATGACCTATTCTAATGGCATGAGCAACTAATCTAGCCAAATCAAGCACAACATGATTAATCAAGCTTCCCTAAACTAGAAAATACCTATTTTCATGGAAATTCTAATCTAGCAACCAAACTTAGTTTATTCCTAGCTTCATCTCTCGATCCTTCACTAGGAATTCCAAATATGTAAGTTAAGTTGTGATCAAGCACCCAACAAACCAAGTAAAACAAGTTTGATCAACAAGTTCAACCCCAAAAGTTAACCCCCTAACTTAGATCTAAGATCCAAAGAGTAAATGAAGGTTACATCCCTTCCCCTAGTAAGGAACTACTCACACATTATGGAAATAACACAAAACAAAGCTTCAAGTAACTTAATCACCATAACCATGGAGGAAAAGATAAAAAATGCAAATAATCAACTAATAAAGTAAGGTCTAAACAAACAAAGCATGAAATGAGCAAGAACAATGGAAGAAAAGAAGAAAATAAACATAAATTACCAACTTTAAGCTTCCATAAATGAAGAATGGAGATCCAATAGCTTCAAACCTTCACTTTCTCTCTCCTAGGGTTTTGTTCTAGAGTTTGAATGCTAAAACAAGATTTAATCTCTCTCTAATCTCTAGTAATAATTGCTTAAGTTAAAAAAAAGAGGAGTCCCTCTTTTATAGTCATAAGAAATAAAACACAAAATTACAAAACAGCCCCCGCATTAAGACAAACAAAATCGTAAAACCTTTTCCGGAAAATGACCCGACCCGGGCTGGTGGACTGACCCGAGCTCTCGGGTGACATGACCCGGGCGGGTCCAAATGTCAGGAATTTCTTAGGGTCCCCAATCAATACGACCCGGGCGGGTCTGTGAACCCGAGCCATCGGGTCATCAGACCCGGGCGGGTCCGTTGGACGGATGTTTTGTCTGGCTGGGCTGGGCTGACCCGGGCGGGTCCACGCACCCAGGCCCTCGGGTAAGCCACTTTTTCTCCTTCTTCTCTTCTTTCGAGCTCCTTGGTGCTCCATTTATTCAACACTTTGCCTCGAACTTGTGCATAGACCCTCCAAACGTGCTCCCAAATCCTGAAATGCAAACAAACACCCAAAGAAAAAGAGCAAAGGAGGAAAAATGCACAAAACGGAAAGAAAAGGAATGAACTTAGCCTAAATTAGCCTAAAAACTATCACAAAAACTATAAAAAACTAGGAAAAATTGTAAAAAATAATCTCAAGTTTCAGGTGTCTTCCCATATTAATCCCAAGTTTAAATTATTTTTGAATAATCTGAAGTTTGGGAGTTATCTTCCCATATTGGTCCAAAAGACCTATAATCGTTTGAACCAATTTTAAAAAGTTGATAAGACACCATTTTATTTAAAAAATTCACCTCTAATCGCCTTCATCACCCCTCCACTATTAAAATGAAAGGCAAACGAAAATGTTTCACGCGGCGTATTGACCTTTAAAACAAGTTTTAAACCGACTTTTTTCACTAGGGACCAATACGGGAAGACTACTAACAAACTTGAGATTATTTAAAAATAATGCAAAGTTGGGATTAATTTGGGAAGATGGCCAAAACTTAGGATTATTTTTGACAATTTTTCCAAAAAACTAAGCATAATTCAAGTATATAAACCAATCATCAACATTCCATTGATAATGTATTTCTAGTTGAAGGTTTAAAGCACAATCTTTTAAGTATTTCCCAATTCTGTGACAAGGGAAATGTTGTTAAATTTAATAGTAAAAAATGCTTGATCGTTAACATTAACTCTAAGAATGTCATCTTGGAAGGAATAAGGAAAGGGAACACATATATTGTGGATCTTGATCTTGTTCCTAAAAACAACTTGACATGCCTTAGTGTTATTGAAGATGATCCACTCATATGGCATATGCGTCTAGGACATGCTAGCTTTTCATTACTTGACAAACTTCGATCAAAAGATCTTGTCTTGGGATTACCATCTATAAAATTTCATATTGATCAAGTTAGTGATGCATGTGCCAAAGGAAAGCATATTAGATCCTCTTTTAAATCTAAAACTGTTGTGAGCACCACAAAACCTTTAGAATTAATTCATATGGATTTGTGTGGCCCTATGAGAATTCAAAGTAGAAGTGGAAAGAGGTATGTGTTAGTTATTGTTGATGACTACTCTAGGTACACTTTGGTTATTTTTCTCTCTAGTAAGGATGAGACTTATGATGATTTCCTTGTCTTTGCTAAAAGAGTTCAAAATTTGAGTGGTCACAAATTGATGCATATCAGATCCGATCATGGTAAAGAATTTGAAAATTTTTAATTTGATGACTTAAGCAGAAATCATGGCCTAAATCATAATTTTTCTGCCCCTAGGACACCACAACAAAATGGGATTGTAGAAAGGAAAATAGAAGTTTGGAAGAAATGGCTAGGACAATGCTAATTGCTAGTGAACTTCCAAGGAACTTTTGGGCTGAGGCTGTTAATACTGCTTATCACATAATAAGTCGTGCCATGATCATTAACAAAACTCCTTATGAGCTTTATTTTGGAAAGAAACCCAATATTACTCATTTCAGAACATTTGGTTGCAAATGTTTTGTTCATAACAATGGCAAAGATAATCTTGGAAAATTTGATGCTAGGAGTGATGAAGCAATATTCTTAGGATATTCATCACATAGTAATGCTTATAGAATTTACAATAAAAGAACTATGTGTGTTGAAGAAAGTATCCACATAATCTTTGATGAAACTGACAATTTTAATCCAAGCAAACAGGTTGATGACTTTGAGATTGGCTTGGTACGACCAAATGAGAAAGATGCAGATTCAATTAAGGAAGAACAAAATAAAAGAGGAAAGGAAAGAAGTAGATGAAAACATTCATAATAATGATGTTCCTGTTCCTCAAGATGATGGAGTTGTTCCTGTTCCTACTAAGAACGAAAATGTTGAAGGAACTGATTCAACAATTGCTGAAAGATGAACAAATGAACAAAGCTCCTCATCCTCTTATGAAACTCAAGAGGAACAACCTGTTCCTATAAGGGAATTTCAACCAAAACCTTGGAGACATCAAAAATCACATCTAGTGGAACTCATAATAAGTGACATATCTAAAGGTACGTAAACTATATCTCAGTTAAGGACTTTTTGTGCATTTCATGCGTTCTTATCAATGATAGAACCAAGAAATCATGAAGAAGCCCTAGCTGATTCTGATTGGATCACTCCTACGCAAGCTGAATTAAATCAGTTCGAAAGAAACAAGGTATGGCATCTAGTTCCCTCTTCTAAACAACAAAAAGTGATTGGCTTAAAATGGGTGTTTAGAAATAAACTAGATGAGTATGGAACAATTGTAAGGAATAAAGCTAGACTTGTAGTAAAAGGTTATAAGCAACAAGAAGGAATTGACTATGAAGAAACCTTTGCTCCTGTTGCTAGACTTGAAGCCATTAGAATACTAATTGCATTTGCTGCTTATATGGGATTTAAACTGTATCAAATGGATTCAAGTGTGCATTTCTAAATGGCTATTTAAATGAAGATGTATATGTTGAACAACCCTCGGGATTTGAAAGCAATGATCTCCTAAACCATGTCTACAAGCTTGACAAGGCCCTTTATGGGTTAAAGCAAGCACCTAGGTCATGGTATGAGAGATTATCTAAGTTCCTTTTAGAAAACAACTTTAAAAGAGGAAAGGTGGATAAAACTTTGTTTCTAAAATCGAAAGGAACTGACATACTACTTGTTCAAATATATGTTGATGACATTATTTTCGGAGCAACTAATGAATCATTATGCAAAGAATTCTCAACCCTTATGAGTAATGAATTTGAGATGAGTATGATGGGTGAGTTAAATTTTTTCTTAGGTTACAAATTAAGCAAACTGAAAAAGGAATAATTATTCACCAACAAAAATACATAAAGGAACTATTAAAGAGATATGGCCTCGAAAATACAAAGATAAATCACACTCCTATGGGAACTTCAACTAGATTAGATGAAGATTCCATAGGAACAAGTGTTGATCAAACACAATATAGAGGCATGATTGGTTCACTTTTGTATCTAACTGCTAGTCGTCCAGACATAGCTTTTAGTGTTGGCTTGTGTGCTAGATTTCAAGCAAATCCCAAGGAGTCTCATCTAACTGCTGTGAAGAGAATTTTTATATATCTTAAAGGAACAGATGATCTTGGACTTTTCTATCCAAGAAGTGATACATTTGAGTTAAGAGGATATGCTGATGCTGACTATGCTGGAGATCTTGTAAATAGGAAAAATACCTCATGTATGGTTCAATTTCTTAGTCATAGTTTGGTTTCTTAGAGCACCAATAAACAAAACACAGTTGCTTTATCCACTACTGAAGCAGAATATGTAGCTGCTGCTGCATGTTGCTCTCAAATGCTTTGGATAAAACAACAACTTTGTGGCTATAGAATAATCTTTAATTGTGTTCCTATTTATTGTGATAATACTAGTGCCATTAGTATTTCAAAAGATCCAGTGCATCATTCAAGAGTTAAGCATATACATATCAGACATCACTTTCTAAAAGAAAATGTGGAAAAAGGTTTGATTAAACTTGCGTTTTGTCAAACTGAAAATCAGACTGCTGATATACTAACCAAGCCTCTACAAAGAGATAAATATGAAAAATTAAGGCTTGAGTTAGGTTTAATAAAACTTAAGTAATTGTTCCTATTCCAATCCCCCATGTCTAAATTGATTTGTCTTACTCTATGTGATATTAAGTGACTGTGATTATTGCCTAAGACCATTACAAATTAAGATGTTGAAAACATGTACATGGATTCAAAGGAATAAAGCTACTCACAAATGTCACATAATACTCCCCTTATTGTTCCTAAGTTAAAGTAACATGCATGATATGAAGAATGTTGACAGTTAGCGTAAGTTGTTCCTATAGCACAAGTTCCTTAGAATTTATTTGCTTTCCATTAATTAAAAAGTCCTTAAAAATCCAAAATCCGAAAAATCCCAAAAATATAGGAATCAGATTTAATCAAGTCATGATTCCTTTTTATCTTTTCTTTAACTTTTATCTTTTATTTTTGTTTTTATCCTTTTAATTTTTACGCGTGTAACTCTTCATTTGCTGTTACATGCATCTTCTTCCTTTTCCCCTTCCAAAACCGTGTTCCTTAAACGCTTCAACTTCGCCATTTTTCATCTCCTTCACACCTCTTCGCACCACATAAAACCACAATTTCTTTTCCAAAAACCTCTCTCAATTCACCTTTTCCAAAAGCAAAAACTCTCAAAACCTCTCAAATGGAAAACCCCTCTTCTCCATCCAAAACCCTAGAAGCCGAAAATTCTCAAGAAACAACAATGGCGGTAGAAGAGCAAAAATTGGAGTCACCAAGGAGAAGTGTGAGAAGAAGAAAACTGATTGGGGAAGATGATGAGGAAGAAACCCCGGAACTAATTGAAGGGGAAGAAGAAGCTACACCTGTTCCTTCCAAAGGAACTGCTACTTCTTCCTCCAAGAAAAGAATGGAGCGAAGTGATTCAAGGTATGTTTTAGGATTTGTGTCGATTTAGCGTCGGCCAAGAAAGTTAGATTCAATGAACTAACCGATATACTAAAGGAACAGGGTATGGAATACCTGTTTGAAACCGCATATAATAATGCCTTAGTTCCTTTAGCTATGGATGAATTTTGTGCAAACTTCATCAACACTGATGGAGTATGTACTACAGAAATTAGGGGGTAGAAAATTAAATTTTCCCAAGAAACTTTGTCAAAAATATTAGAAGTTCCTTGCAAAGGAACTGATCTATATTTTAAGAGGAAATGAACTGTCACCTTTCCAAATTTCTCCCAAGATGATATTGTTGAATCCTTTGGGGGAACTGCTGGCCAAAACAAAATAAATCACAATCTTCTCTCTCCTGTCCACAAAATTTTGTTTAATCTTGTTTGGAGAGCACTCATTCCTAGAACTGAAAAGAGGAATGAGGTGGGTCTCTTGGATATGTGTTATATGTTTTGCCTTGACCACCACATTCAAATTAACTTCCCTTATCTCTTTATCCAACATCTAACTCATTGCATTGAGAATCACTGTGTTGTTGGCTATGGTGCATTGATCACCTCTCTTCTTTCTCACTTTAAGGTCAAGACTACTGGTTGGCCTACCTTGGGTATAAAACAAGGTAATATTTTAAATGAAAAGACTTTGTATGGATTGGACCTTTCTGTCCAAGATGGAGTGCTGACTCAAGGGAGGATTGCTACTAGTTCTTCTCACAAGAGAAAACGGCCTAAGGCAGTGGAATAGGAACCAGTGGAAGTAATACTAGAGGAACAAGTTCCTGTCCCTACAGAACCAAAGGAACAGAAACCAAAGATGCGCAAAACTATTGCCAAAAAGCCTTCCCCTCCTATTCCTAAAAGAGTTAGACATAGCACTAGGTTGAAAACTGCTAAAACTGCACCTGTTCCTTCACATAAGGACTCTCCATTAGTCCTATCTGATGCAGAGGAACAGGATAACAATTCACCTAAGGAACCTACTCCTCCATCCTCACCAAAAATACCAGTAACCCTCACAACCATCCCTTCCATCTCTCCCTCATCCTTCTCTGTTCCTTCCAGTTTTGAACAGTTGAAGGTTGAGATGAAAGAACCAAATCCTTTCTCCTCTACATCTACTGACCTTCCACCACAACCACCTTTCCTTCCTTCTATTTACACCACCACCTCACCTTCTGTTTATGTCAAAGGGACAGAAGGTCCATCCCAAGAAAACACCCCAGTTCCTCCACCTAAACCATCCACTGCCTCTGGTTCTAAGGGAAAGGAACAAGTTCCTTCGGATGAATTTGGTTGGGTCAATGGAGTATGTCTCCGTGTTCAACATATGATTAAGTTTTACAATCACCTTTACTGGACTTTAGATGCTAAAACAGATAAGATGATGGGTTTAACGAAAGTCCTTAGTGATATTGTGATAGAACAACAAAAGAACATGGAGATGATGGCCCAAGCCATTAACAGTTTGAAGCAGCAACTTGATGGGCACCATGGAGAGGTGATGAAGAAGTTGGAAGAAGTGGTTCAGGAAGAAGTCGTAGAGGAACACAACTCCCTTTCCATTCCTAATGTCTAGTTCTTGTTTCTCTTAAAGGAACAGGAACTCTTAGCTTTTGTTTCTTTTCTTTTCTTTTCTCCTTTTTCTCTTTTGCACTTTAATGGAACAAGTGTTATAAATATAAATGACTTTTGCTATATTTGTCTTCGTTTGTGATTTGAGTGCATAATTCCTTACTTGGAATGGCTAGTATTATGTGATTGATGTTTGAGCGTGTCTAACCTTTGAAATTCCTAACTTAACCATTTTTTTTGGTGCTTGTTAATGATCTCAAGGTCTTGTAAATATCAGTCTTACAAAAATCACCAAGAGTTTGATCTTTTTGACGATGACAAAGGGGGAAAACATAAGGAACAAACTAAGTTGAAAAATGTAAAAAATACAGAAAAAATAAAAAAATTAAAAATTAAAAATTTAATCCTGAATCTGCCTTAATAAAATTATATAAATTATTATTTTATCTTTTTCATTATCTTATGTTATTTGTTGTTTTCCTTAGTTTGTAACTTTATTGTCATCATCAAAAAAGGGAAAATTGTTGAACCCTAATTTTGATGATGACAAAGGAACAAAGATGCAAACTAAGCATTGGACCAACAAGTTGTTTAAGTGAATGCATTTCAAGGTATCAATGAAAGGAACAAAGAGAATACTAAGTCAAGGAAGAAATCAAGTTGGGATTTTGAAGACTAAGTAATGAAGTTTCAAGATTTGGTCCTGGAGCAGCATTGGAGCAAGAATACTAAAGCGAGGCTTTTTGTTTCTAGTTCCATTGTAAAGGAACGAGTTATAATGGTAAGGAACTATGGCAATTTAGAATGAGAATGAGTGTTTGTTCCTTTGTAAGGAACAGATGAACTGGCGCTTAACTAATAAGTTAAAGGAACTAACTATTAAAAGGGACTAGACCTAGGATGAAGCAGTACAACGGTTTAATTATGTCTGTTAAGTAATTTATGCCTAGATTCTAAATAACCGTTTTATTTAAGGAAAAATCTGACTTTAAGGAAAATCTTTTTAAGGAAAAGATTTTATTTTTATAAAGATAATAAATATTCTTTTCGGTTTTTATGGAAAATATTTTAAAGATAATATTTTTGGTAAAAGGATTTATTTTGGTTTTAATAATTAAAATACTTTTTAATTAAAATAGATTTTCGAATTAATGCTTTGAGTGGTTGCTAAAATTAAGGGAGCAGTAACAAAAGAAGTGCTAAACGAGGAAATAACAAAAAATTAATCGATCATTAGGAAATAAACCAATTACTTTTAGATTTGTAGAATTGGCAGCAACAGAGATAATAATAAAAGCATGTTTTAAAGAAGGGATAGATACTCCGTTGGAATTAGAATTAGCAGATGATAGAATTAAAGAACCTATAGAGAAAGCTATTATAGCTGAACTTAAAGAAAATCTAATTTACCAAAATATAAGGTTCATAATTAAACCAAATTATTCAATAAGATTAACTGATAAGAATATAGAAAAGGCATTGGTTCTATATTGGAAATAGAGGTGATCATGGGCCGGGCCGGACCGAGACAAAAAAAATTTGCCCATTGACCGGGCGGGCCGGGCCCAAATTTGGGCCACAAAATGTGCCCAAAGCCCGTTATTACGGGCCGGGCCGAGCGGGCTTTTGCGGGCCAAAACGGGCCGGGCCAAAAAAATAGACTAAAATGTCTTTTTTGCCTTGTCCAAAGCCCGCTCAAAAAAAAAAAAAAAAAAACGGGCCGGGCCGGGCCAAAAAAAACTGCCCAAGCTCTCAGCTCTAATTGGAAACTAGATGGAATAAAGATGCTAAATGGATCTAAAGTAATGACAGTATAATGTAAAAATGCTTACATACTAACAAACCAACACTAAGTTTATTCTAAAAATAAATTAGGACCAATAACTATAGATACCCCATTTATAGAACTTTTATTACCAATGGATAAAGGATTAAACTTATACTCTAAACCTAGCTATAGAGAACTAGATATAGTAAAAAGAAGAATGAGTTTTTCCAGATCTAGAGAACAAAAAGATAATGATCAACCTATTCAATTGAGGTCACAAGATTACTATATTATAATACAAATTAAAGGAGAAAACTTAAAAGAACAAATAGATATAAATGTGGAAAATAATTCAATCTATATGGATAAATTATTAGACAAAATATTGTACAATAATTTAAAACTTAAAGGAAAAGTAATTATTAAAACAAAAATTGCAACGCAAAATATAAATGTAGAATATGAAGTAAGTCTAAGTGACAAAATTATATTAGGAAAAGACTTTTTTTAAACAAAGTCAAACCCTGGAAAATAGAATCAGACTATTTTGAGTACACTTATAACCAAATTCAATTTAAAACAAGAATTATCAATGAGTAATTTAACTTATATTCTTATAAAAATAATTTTTGAAGGATATAAAAGTAGATACTACACACCGATGGTAGATACAGGAGAAGCAACTACAATTATGAAAGAAAATTGTTTACCAGAATGAGAGAAATTAGATATACCATTCAGGATAAATGGTTTTAATAATAATACTAGCAGAATTACCCTTCATCAAACTAATGTACAAATACAAATTTGGAACAAAATATTAATTATACCTAGAGTATATTGCTTTGAATTAACAGGAAAATATATGATATTAGGAAATAATTTCCTTAACCAGTATAAACCAATTAGCATAGATCATGTAAACACAAGTTGAAAGCTAAAACAGTAAAAAATAGAGAAAGAATATCCCAAGAATGGGAAAAATGTAAAAAGGTAGAAGAAGAACAATTAGTTCAAAGAGTGAAAACAAAGAAAAAAAATATCAATTTTACAATAATAGATATTGGAATATTATATTTAGATAAAATTACCCCTTTAAAAACAAAATTAGAAGAACTATGTAATGAAAATCCATTAGCAAATTGGCATAAACACAAAACTGAAATACAAATTACATTAAAAGATCAATATAGTATAATATCTTAACGTGAAGAGTATTTTTCCGATACCTCTTATCTCGCAAAACATGCCTGATTGATTCTTTCCCCTAACGTTGCATTTTCCATGTTCACTAGATTCCTTAAGTCCGAATGGGAAAAAAAATTAAATCGGATTTTTTCGTACCAATTGTTCCCTACATTGAAGCTCAAAAGTGTTTTTCACATAACTCTTAGCCCGAAAAATATTTCTAAACGATTCTTGTGCCTAAAGTGGTTTTCTTCCATGCTCCACAGCTCCAGCACGTCATAATGAGGAAATAATAAAGTTGGATTTTTCTTGCAAGCAGTTACATTAAACGTGAAGAGTAATTTGTCGAGAACTCTTATCTCGCAAAACATTTCTGATTGATTCTTGCGCCTAAAGTTGCAAATTTTCATACTCAAAAGATTCCTCAAGTCCGAAAGGGAAAAAAATGAAGTCGGATTTTTCATACCAGTTCTGCCCTACATTGAAAGTGAAAAATGTTTTTGGCATAACTTTTAACTCGAAAAACATTTCTAAACGATTCTTGTGCCTAAAGTGGTCTTTTTCCATGCTCCCCTAGCTCCGGTAAGCCAGAATGTGGAAATAATAAAGTTGGATATGCCGTGCAAGTAGTGCTCTACATTGAAAGTGAAGAGTATTTTGCCGATAACTCTTATCTAGCAAAACATTTCTGATTGATTCATGCGCCTAAAGTTTCATTTTTTCATGCTCAATAGATTCGTCAAGTCTGAATGGCAAAAAAATGAAGTCGGATTTTTCGTACCAGTTGTGCCCTACATTGAAGCTCAAAAGTGTTTTTGGCATAAATCTTAGCCCAAAATCTATTTCTAAACGATTCTCGTGCCTAAAGTGGTCTTTTTCCATGCTCCCCTAGCTCCGGCAAACTAGAATGTGGAAATAATAAAGTTGGATTTGTCGTCCAAGTAGTGCTCTACATTGAAAGTGAAGAGTATTTTGCCGATAACTCTTATCTAGCAAAACATTTCTGATTGATTCTTGCGCCTAAAGTTTCATTTTTTTCATGCTCAATAGATTCGTCAAGTCTGAATGGCAAAAAAATGAAGTCGGATTTTTCGTACCAGTTGTGCGCTACATTGAAGTTCAAAAGTGTTTTTGGCATAACTCTTAGCCCGAAAAATATTTCTAAACGATTCTTGTGCCTAAAGTGGTTTTTTTCCATGCTCCAGAGCTCTAGCACGTCAGAGTGCGCAAATAATAAAGTTGGATTTTTCGAGCAAGTAGTGCTCTACATTAAACATGAAGAGTATTTTTCCGATAACTCTTATCTCGCCAATATCATTTCTGATTGATTCTTGCACCTAAAGTTGCATTTTTCCTGGCTCAAAAGATTCCTCAAGTCCGAATGGGAAAAAAATGAAGTCGGATTTTTCATACCAGTTGTGTCCTACTTTGAACCTTAAAAGTGTTTTTGGCATAACTCTTAGCCCGATAAATATTTCCAAACGATTCTTGCGCCTAAAGTGGTTTTTTTTCCATGCACCACAGCTCCGGCATGTCAAAATGTGAAAATTATGAAGTTGGATTTTTCGTGCAAGTAATGCTCTACATTGAACGTGAAGAGTAATTTGCCGAGAACTCTTATCTCGTAAAACATTTCTGATTGCTTCTTTCACCTAAAGTTGCATTTTCCATGTTCAGTAGATTCCTCAAGTCCGAATGGGAAAAAAATGAAGTCGGATTTTCGTACCAATTGTGCCCTACATTGAAGCTCCAAAGTGTTTTTGGCATTACTCTCAGCCCGAAAAATATTTATAAACGATTCTTGTGCCTAAAGTGGTTTTTTTTTTTCATGCTCCACAGCTCCGGCACGTTAGAATGCGCAAATAATAAAGTTGGATTTTTCGTGCAAGTAGTGCTCTACATTAAACGTGAAGAGTATTTTTCCGATAACTCTTATCTCGCAAATATCATTTCTGATTGATTCTTGCACCTAAAGTTGCATTTTTCCATGCTCAAAAGATTCCTCAAGTCCGAATGGGAAAAAAATGAAGTCGGATTTTTCGTACTAGTTGTGTCCTATATTGAACCTCAAAAGTGTTTTTGGCATAACTCTTAGCCCGATAAATATTTCCAAACGATTCTTGCGCCTAAAGTGGTTTTTTTTCCATGCACCACAGCTCCGGCATGTCAGAATGTGGAAATTATGAAGTTGGATTTTTCGTGCAACTAGTGCCCTACATTGAACGTGAAGAGTATTTTGCCGATAACTCTTATCTCGCAAAATATTTCTGATTGATTCTTTCGCCTAAAGTTGCGTTTTCCATGCTCAATAGATTCCTCAAGTCCGAATGGGAAAAAAAATGAAGTCGGATTTTTCGTACCAGTTGTGCCCTACATTGAAGCTCAAAAGTGTTTTTGGCATAACTCCTAGCCCGAAAAATATTGATATACGATTCTTGTGTTTAAAGTGGTTTTTTTTCATGTTCCACAGCTCCGGCACGTCAGAGTGTGGAAATAATAAAGTTGGATTTTTCGTGCAAGTAGTGCTCTACATTGAACGTGTAGAGTATTTTTCCGATAATTCTTATCTCGCAAAACATTTCAGATTGATTCTTGCGCTTAAAGTAGCATTTTTCCATGCTCAATAGATTCTTTAAGTCCGAATGGGAAAAAAATGAAATCAGATTTTTCGTACTAGTTGTGCCCTATATTAAAGTTCAAAAGTGTTTTTGGCATAACTCTTAGCCCGAAATATATTTCTAAACGATTCAAGTGCCTAAAGTGGTTTTTTTCCATGCTCCACAGCTCCGGCACGTCAGAAAGTGGAAATAATAAAGTCTGATTTTTGCTTGCAAGTATTGCTCTACATTGAACGTGAAGAGTATTTTGCAAATAACTCTTATCTCGCAAAACATTTCCGATTTATTATTTTGCCTAAAGAGTCAGAATGGGAAAAAAATGAAATCGAATTTTTCGTACCAGTTGTGCCCTACATTGAAGCTCAAAAGTGTTTTTGGCATAACTCTTAACCCGAAAAATATTTGTAAACGATTCTTGTGCGTAAAGTGGTTTTTTTCCATGCTCTACAGCTCTGGCACGTCAGAATATGGAGACAGTAAAGTTGGATTTTTCTTGCAAGTAGTGCTCTACATTGAATGTGAAGAGTATTTTGCCGATAACTCTTATCTCGCAAAACATTTCTGATTGATTCTTTCGCCTAAAGTTGCGTTTTCCATGCTCAATAGATTCCTCAAGTCCGAATGGGAAAAAAATGAAGTCGAATTTTTCGTACTAGTTGTGCCCTACATTGATGCTCAAAAGTATTTTTAGATAACTCTTAGCCCGAAAAATATTTCTAAACGATTCTTGTGCCTAAAGTGGTTTTTTGCCATGCACCACAGCTCCGGCACGTCAGAATGTGTAAACAATAAAGTTGGATTTTTCTTGCAAGTAGTGCTCTACATTGAATGTGAAGAATATTTTGCCGATAACTCTTATCTCGCAAAACATTTCTGATTGATTCTTTCGTCTAAAGTTGCGTTTTCCATGCTCAATAGATTCCTCAAGTCCGAATGGGAAAAAAATTGAAGTCGGATTTTTCGTACCAGTTGTGCCCTACATTGAAGCTCAAAAGTGTTTTTGGCATAACTCTTAGCCCGAAAAATATTGATATACGATTCTTGTCCCTAAAGTGGTTTTTTTTCATGCTCCACAGCTCCGGCACGTCAGAGTGTGGAAATAATAAAGTTGGATTTTTCGTGCAAGTAATGCTCTACATTGAACGTGAAGAGTATTTTTCCGATAATTCTTATCTCGCAAAACATTTCAGATTGATTCTTGCGCCTAAAGTTGCATTTTTCCATGCTCTATAGATTCTTTATGTCCGAATGGGAAAAAAATGAAATCAGATTTTTCTTAACAGTTGTGCCCTACATTAAAGTTCAAAAGTGTTTTTGTCATAACTCTTAGCCCGAAATATATTTCTAAACGATTCAAGTGCCTAAAGTGGTTTTTTTCCATGCTCCACAGCTCCGGCACATGAGAAAGTGGAAATAATAAAGTCTAATTTTTCTTGCAAGTATTGCTCTACATTGAATGTGAACAGTATTTTGCCGATAACTCTTATCTCGCAAAACATTTCCAATTTATTATTTCGCCTAAAGAGTCCGAATGGGAAAAAGATGAAATCGAATTTTTCGTACCAGTTGTGCCCTACATTGAAGCTCAAAAGTGTTTTTGGCATAACTCTTAGCCCGAAAAATATTGATATACGATTCTTGTCCCTAAAGTGGTTTTTTTTCATGCTCCACAGCTCCGGCACGTCAGAGTGTGGAAATAATAAAGTTGGATTTTTCGTGGAAGTAGTGCTCTACATTGAACGTGAAGAGTATTTTTCCGATAATTCTTATGTCGCAAAACATTTCAGATTGATTCTTGCGCCTAAAGTTGCGTTTTTCCATGCTCAATAGATTCTTTAAGTCCGAATGGGAAAAAAATGAAATCAGATTTTTCGTACCAGTTGTGCCCTACATGAAAGTTCAAAAGTGTTTTTGGCATAACTCTTAGCCCGAAATATATTTCTAAACAATTCAAGTGCCTAAAGAGTTTTTTTTCCATGCTCCACAGCTCCGGCACGTCAGAAAGTGGAAATAATAATGTCTGATTTTTCTCGCAAGTATTGCTCTACATTGAACGTGAAGAGTATTTTACTGATAACTCTTATCTCGCAAAACATTTCCAATTAATTATTTCGCCTAAAGAGTCCGATTGGGAAAAAAATGAAATCGAATTTTTCATACCAGTTGTGCCCGACATTGAAGCTCTAAAGTGTTTTTGGCATAACTCTTAACCCGAAAAATATTTGTAAACGATTCTTGTGCGTAAAGTGGTTTTTTTCCATGCTCTACAGCTCTGGCACGTCAGAATGTGGAAACAATAAAGTTGGATTTTTCTTGCAAGTAGTGCTCTACATTGAATGTGAAGAGTATTTTGTCGATAAATCTTATCTCGCAAAACGTTTCTGATTGATTCTTTCCCCTAATATTGCGTTTTCCATGGTCAATAGATTCCTCAAGTCCAAATGGGGAAAAAATGAAGTCGGATTTTTCGTACTAGTTGTGCCCTACATTGAAGCTCAATAGTGTTTTTAGATAACTCTTAGCCCGAAAAATATTTCTAAACGATTCTTGTGCCTAAATTGGTTTTTTGCGATGCACCACAGCTCCGGCACGTCAAAATGTGGAAATAATAAAGTTGGATTTTTCGTACAAGTAGTGCTCTACATTGAACGTGAAGAGTATTTTTCCGATAATTCTTATGTCGCAAAACATTTCAGATTGATTCTTGCGCCTAAAGTTGCGTTTTCCATGCTCAATAAATTCTTTAAGTCCGAATGGGAAAAAAATGAAATCAGATTTTTCGTACCAGTTGTGCCCTACATTAAAGTTCAAAATTGTTTTTAGATAACTCTTAGCCCGAAATATATATCTAAACAATTCAAGTGCCTAAAGAGTTTTGTTCCATGCTCCACAGCTCCGACACGTTAGAAAGTGGAAATAATAAAGTCTGATTTTTCTCGCAAGTATTGCTCTACATTGAACGTGAAGAATATTTTACTGATAACTCTTATCTCGCAAAACATTTCCAATTAATTATTTCGCCTAAAGAGTCCGATTGGGAAAAAAATGAAATCGAATTTTTCATACCAATTGGGCCCTACATTGAAGCTCAAAAGTGTTTTTGGCATAACTCTTAAACCGAAAAATATTTGTAAACGATTCTTGTGCGTAAAGTGGTTTTTTTCCATGCTCTACAACTCTGGCACGTCAGAATGTGGAAACAATAAAGTTGGATTTTTCTTGCAAGTAGTGCTCTACATTGAATGTGAAGAGTATTTTGCCGATAACTCTTATCTCGCAAAACATTTCAGATTGATTCTTTCGCCTAATATCGCGTTTTCCATGCTCAATAGATTCCTCAAGTCCAAATGGGAAAAAAATGAAGTCGGATTTTTCGTACTAATTGTGCCCTACATTGAAGCTCAATAGTGTTTTTAGCATAAATCTTAACCCGAAAAATATTTATATACGATTCTTGTGCCTAAAGTGGTTTTTTTTTCATGCTCCACAGCTCCGGCACGTCAGAAAGTGGAAATAATAATGTTGAATTTTTCGTGCAAGTAGTGCTCTACATTGAACGTGAAGAGTATTTTTCCGATAATTCTTATCTTGCAAAACATTTCAGATTGATTCTTGCGCCTAAAGTTGCATTTTTCCTTGCTCAAAAGATTCTTTAAGTCCGACTGGGAAAAAAATGAAATCAGATTTTTCGTACCAGTTGTGCCCTACATTAAAGCTCAAAAGTGTTTTTGGCATAACTCTTAGCCCGAAATAGATTTCTAAACGATTCAAGTGCCAAAAGTGGTTTTTTTCCATGCTCCACAGCTCCGACACGTCAGAAAGTGGAAATAATAAAGTCTGATTTTTCTTGCAAGTATTGCTCTACATTGAACGTGAAGACTATTTTGCCGATAACTCTTATCTCGCAAAACATTTCCGATTTATTATTTCGCCTAAAGAGTCCGAATGGGAAAAAAATGAAATCGGATTTTTCGTACTAGTTGTGCCCTACATTGAAGCTCAAAAATGTTTTTGGCATAACTCTTAACCCGAAAAATATTTCTAAACGATTCTTGGGCCTAAAGTGGTTTTTTTCCATGCACTACAACTCGGCACGTCGGAATGTGGAAATAATAAAGTTGGATTTTTCTTGCAAGTAGTGCTCTACATTGAACGTGAAAAGTATTTTGCCGATAACTCTTAACTCGCAAAACATTTCGATTGATTCTTTCGCCTAAAGTTGCGTTTTCCATGCTCAATAGATTCCTCAAGTCCGAATGGGAAAAAAAAAATGAAATCGGATTTTTGGTACCAATTGTGCCCTACATTGAAGCTCAAAAGTGTTTTTAGATAACTCTTAGCCCGAAAAATATTTCTAAACGATTCTTGTGCCTAAAGTGGTTTTTTTTTCATGCTCCACAGCTCCGGCACGTCAGAATGTGGAAATAATAATGTTGAATTTTTCGTACAAGTAGTGCTTTACATTGAACGTGAAGAGTATTTTTCCGATAATTCTTATCTCGCAAAACATTTCGGATTGATTCTTGCGCCTAAAGTTGCATTTTACCTTGCTCAAAAGATTCTTTAAGTCCGAATGGGGAAAAAAATGAAATCAGATTTTTCGTACCGGTTGTGCCCTACATTAAAGCTCAAAAGTGTTTTTGGCATAACTCTTAGCCCGAAATAGATTTCTAAACGATTCAAGTGCCAAAAGTGGTTTTTTTTCCATGCTCCACAGGCTCCGACACGTTAGAAAGTGGAAATAATAAAGTCGATTTTTCTTGCAAGTAGTGCTCTACATTGAACGTGAAGAGTATTTTGCCGATAACTCTTAACTCGCAAAACATTTCGGATTGATTCTTTCGCCTAAAGTTGCGTTTTCCATGCTCAATAGATTCCTCAAGTCCGAATGGGAAAAAAAAATTGAAATCGAATTTTTGGTACCAATTGCGCCCTACATTGAAGCTCAAAAGTGTTTTTAGATAACTCTTAGCCCGAAAAATATTTCTAAACGATTCTTGTGCCTAAAGTGGTTTTTTTGCCATGCACCACAACTCCGGCACGTCGAATGTGGAAATAATAAAGTTGGATTTTTCTTGCAAGTAGTGCTCTACATTGAACGTGAATAGTATTTTGCCGATAACTCTTATCTCGCAAAACATTTCCGATTTATTTTTTTCGCCTAAAGAGTCCGTATGGGAAAATAAGAAAATTGGATTTTTAGAGTTTTTGCCCTACATTGAAGCTCAAAAGTGTTTTTAGATAACTCTTAGCCCGAAAAAATATTTCTAAACGATTCTTGTGCCTAAAGTGGTTTTTTTGCCATGCACCACACTCGAATGTGGAAATAATAAAGTTGGATTTTTCGTGCAAGTAGTGCTCTACATTGAACGTGAATAGTATTTTGCCGATAACTCTTATCTCGCAAAACATTTCCGATTTATTATTTCGCCTAAAGAGTCCGAATGGAAAAAAAATGAAATCGGATTTTTCGTACCAGTTGTGCCCTACATTGAAGCTCAAAAGTGTTTTTGGCATAACTCTTAACCCGAAAAACATTTGTAAACGATTCTTGTGCCTAAAGTGGTTTTTTTTCCGTGCTCCACAGCTCTGGCACGTCAGAATGTGGAAACAATAAAGTTGGATTTTTCTTGCAAGTAGTGCTCTATATTGAATGTGAAGAGTATTTTGCCGATAACTCTTATCTCGCAAAACATTTCGATTGATTCTTTCGCCTAAAGTTGCGTTTTCCATGCTCAATAGATTCCACAAGTCCGAATGGGAAAAAAAATGAAGTCGGATTTTTCGTATCCGGTTGTACCCTACATTGAAGCTCAAAAGTGTTTTTAGATAACTCTTAGCCCGAAAAATATTTCTAAACGATTCTTGTGCCTAAAGTGGTTTTTTTGCCATGCACCACAGCTCCGGCACGTCAGAATGTGGAAATAATAAAGTTGGATTTTTCGTGCAAGTAGTGCTCTACATTGAACGTGAATAGTATTTTGCCGATAATTCTTATCTCGCAAAACATTTCCGATTTATTATTTCGCCTAAAGAGTCCGAATGGGAAAAAAATGAAATCGGATTTTTCGTACTAGTTGTGCCCTACATTGAAGCTCAAAAATATTTTTGGCATAACTCTTAACCCGAAAAATATTTCTAAACGATTCTTGGGCCTAAAGTGGTTTTTTGCCATGCACCACAACTCCGGCACGTCAGAATGTGGAAATAATAAAGTTGGATTTTTCTTGCAAGTAGTGCTCTACATTGAACGTGAAGAGTATTTTGCCGATAACTTTTAACTCGCAAAACATTTCAGATTGATTCTTTCGCCTGAAGTTGCGTTTTCCATGCTCAATAGATTCCTCAAGTCCGAATGGGAAAAAAAAATGAAATCGAATTTTTGGTACCAATTGTGTCCTACATTGAAGCTCAAAAGTGTTTTTAGATAACTCTTAGCCCGAAAAATATTTCTAAACGATTCTTGGGCCTAAAGTGGTTTTTTTCCATGCTCCACAGCTCCGGCACGTCAGAAAGTGGAAACAATAAAGTATGATTTTTCTTGCAAGTATTGCTCTACATTGAACGTGAAGAGTATTTTGCCAATAAGTCTTATCTCGATAAACATTTCCGATTTATTTTTTCGCCTAAAGAGTCCTAATGGGAAAATAATAAAATTGGATTTTTCGTATCGGGTTGTGCCCTACATTGAAGCTCAAATGTGTTTTTAGATAACTCTTAGCCCGAAAAATATTTCTAAACGATTCTTGTGCCTAAAGGGGTTTTTTTGCCATGCACCACAGCTCCGGCACGTCAGAATGTGGAAATAATAAAGTTGGATTTTTCGTGCAAGTAGTGCTCTACATTGAACGTGAATAGTATTTTGCCGATAATTCTTATCTCGCAAAACATTTCCGATTTATTATTTCGCCTAAAGAGTCCGAATGGGAAAAAAATGAAATCGGATTTTTCGTACTCGGTTGTGCCCTACATTGAAGCTCAAAAGTGTTTTTGGCATAACTCTTAACCCGAAAAACATTTGTAAACGATTCTTGTGCCTAAAGTGGTTTTTTTTCCGTGCTCTACGCCTCGGCACGTCGAATGTGGAAACAATAAAGTTGGATTTTTCTTGCAAGTAGTGCTCTACATTGAATGTGAAGAGTATTTTGCCGATAACTCTTATCTCGCAAAACATTTCGATTGATTCTTTCGCCTAAAGTTGCGTTTTCCATGCTCAATAGATTCCTCAAGTCCGAATGGGAAAATAAAATGAAGTCGGATTTTTCGTACCAGTTGTACCCTACATTGAAGCTCAAAAGTGTTTTGGGCATAAATCTTAGCCCGAAAAATATTTATATACGTATCTTGTGCCTAAAGTGGTTTTTTTTTCATGCTCCACGGCTCCAGGCACGTCGGAATGTGGAAATAATAATGTTGAATTTTTCGTGCAAGTAGTGCTTTACATTGAACGTGAAGAGTATTTTTCCGATAATTCTTATCTCGCAAAACATTTCAGATTGATTCTTGCGCCTAAAGTTGCTTTTTCCTTGCTCAAAAGATTCTTTAAGTCCGAATGGGAAAAAAATGAAATCAGATTTTTCGTACCAGTTGTGCCCTACATTAAAGCTCAAAAGTGTTTTTGGCATAACTCTTAGCCCGAAATAGATTTCTAAACGATTCAAGTGCCAAAAGTGGTTTTTTCCATGCTCCACAGCTCCGACACGTCAGAAAGTGGAAATAATAAAGTCTGATTTTTCTTGCAAGTATTGCTCTACATTGAACGTGAAGACTATTTTGCCGATAACTCTTATCTCGCAAAACATTTCCGATTTATTATTTCGCCTAAAGAGTCCGAATGGGAAAAAAATGAAATCGGATTTTTCGTACCGGTTGTGCCTTACTTTGAAGCTCAAAAATGTTTTTGGCATAACTCTTCACCCGAAAAATATTTCTAAACGATTCTTGGGCCTAAAGTGGTTTTTTGCCATGCACCACAGCTCCGGCACGTCAGAATGTGGAAATAATAAAGTTGGATTTTTCTTGCAAGTAGTGCTCCACATTGAACGTGAAGAGTATTTTGCCGATAACTTTTAACTCGTAAAACATTTCAGATTGATTCTTTCGCCTAAAGTTGCGTTTTCCATGCTCAATAGATTCCTCAAGTCCGAATGGGAAAAAAAATTGAAATCGAATTTTTGGTACCAATTGCGCCCTACATTGAAGCTCAAAAGTGTTTTTAGATAACTCTTAGCCCGAAAAATATTTCTAAACGATTCTTGGGCCTAAAGTGGTTTTTTTCCATGCTCCACAGCTCCGGCACGTCAGAAAGTGGAAACAATAAAGTCTGATTTTTCTTGCAAGTATTGCTCTACATTGAACGTGAAGAGTATTTTGCCAATAACTCTTATCTCGATAAACATTTCCGAATTATTTTTTCGCCTAAAGAGTCCGTGAATGGGAAAATAAGAAAATTGGATTTTTCGTACCAGTTGTGCCCTACATTGAAGCTCAAAAGTGTTTTTAGATAACTCTTAGCCCGAAAAATATTTCTAAACGATTCTTGTGCCTAAAGTGGTTTTTTTGCCATGCACCACAGCTCCGGCACGTCA
Source organism: Beta lomatogona (assembly GCA_947646795.1). NCBI lineage: Eukaryota > Viridiplantae > Streptophyta > Magnoliopsida > Caryophyllales > Amaranthaceae > Beta > Beta lomatogona. The sequence goes on from CANSNZ010000954.1 coordinate 155,341, forward strand.
GAATGTGAAAATAATAAAGTTGGATTTTTCGTGCAAGTAGTGCTCTACATTGAACGTGAATAGTATTTTGCCGATAACTCTTATCTCGCAAAACATTTCCGATTTATTATTTCGCCTAAAGAGTCCGAATGGGAAAAAAATGAAATCGGATTTTTCGTGCCGGGTTGTGCCCTACATTGAAGCTCAAAAGTGTTTTTGGCATAACTCTTAACCCGAAAAACATTTGTAAACGATTCTTGTGCCTAAAGTGGTTTTTTTTCCGTGCTCCACGGCTCTTGCACGTCGAATGTGGAAACAATAAAGTTGGATTTTTCTTGCAAGTAGTGCTCTATATTGAATGTGAAGAGTATTTTGCCGATAACTCTTATCTCGCAAAACATTTCTTATTGATTCTTTCGCCTAAAGTTGCGTTTTCCATGCTCAATAGATTCCACAAGTCCGAATGGGAAAAAAATGAAGTCGGATTTTTCGTACCGGTTGTACCCTACATTGAAGCTCAAAAGTGTTTTGGGCATAAATCTTAACCCGAAAAATATTTATATACGTATCTTGTGCCTAAAGTGGTTTTTTTTCATGCTCCACAGCTCCGGCACGTCAGAATGTGGAAATAATAATGTTGAATTTTTCGTGCAAGTAGTGCTCTACATTGAACGTGAAGAGTATTTTTCCGATAATTCTTATCTCGCAAAACATTTCAGATTGATTCTTGCGCCTAAAGTTGCATTTTTCCTTGCTCAAAAGATTCTTTAAGTCCGACTGGGAAAAAAATGAAATCAGATTTTTCGTACCAGTTGTGCCGTACATTAAAGCTCAAAAGTGTTTTTGGCATAACAATTAGCCCGAAATAGATTTCTAAACGATTCAAGTGCCAAAAGTGGTTTTTTTCCATGCTCCACAGCTCCGGCACGTCAGAAAGTGGAAATAATAAAGTCTGATTTTTCTTGCAAGTAGTGCTCTACATTGAACGTGAAGAGTATTTTGCCGATAACTCTTATCTCGCAAAACATTTCTGATTGATTCTTTCGCCTAAAGTTGCGTTTTCCATGATCAATAGATTCCTCAAGTCTGAATAGGAAAAAAATGAAGTCGGATTTTTCATACCAGTTGTGTGCCATACATTTAAGCTCAAAAGTGTTTTTGGCGTAACTCTTAGCCCGAAAAATATTTGTAAGCGATTCTTGTGCCTAAAGTGGTTTTTTCATGCTCCACTTGCCACGTCCGGAATGTGGAAATAATAAAGTTGGATTTTTTCATGCAAATAGTGCTCTACATTGAACGTGAAGAGTATTTTGCAGATAACTCATATCTCGCAAAACATTTCTGATTGATTCTTTCGCCTAATATTGCATTTTCCATGGTCAATAGATTCCTCAAGTCCAAATGGGAAAAAAATGAAGTCGGATTTTTCGTACTAGTTGTGCCCTACATTGAAGCTCAAAAGTGTTTTTAGATAACTCTTAGCCCGAAAAATATTTCTAAACGATTCTTGTGCCTAAAGCGGTTTTTTGCCATGCACCACAGCTCCGGCATGTCAAAATGTGGAAATAATAAAGTTGTATTTTTCGTGCATGTAGTGCTCTACATTGAACGTGAAGACTATTTTGCCGATAACTCTTATCTCGCAAAACATTTCTGATTGATTCTTTCGCCTAAAGTTGTGTTTTCCATGCTCAATAGATTCTTTAAGTCCGAATGGGAAAAAAATGAAATCGGATTTTTCGTATCAGTTGTGCCCTACATTGAAGGTCAAAAGTGTTTTTAGATAACTCTTAACCCGAAAAATATTTCTAAACGATTCTTGTGCCTAAAGTGGTTTTTTTCCGTGCTCCACAGCTCCGACACGTCAGAAAGTGGAAATAATAAAGTCTGATTTTTCTTGCAAGTATTGCTCTACATTGAACGTGAAGACTATTTTGCCGATAACTCTTATCTCGCAAAACATTTCCGATTTATTATTTCGCCTAAAGAGTCCGAATGGGAAAAAAATGAAATCGGATTTTTCGTACCAGTTGTACCCTACATTGAAGCTCAAAAATTTTTTTGGCATAACTTTTAACCCGAAAAATATTTCTAAACGATTCTTGTGCCTAAAGTGGTTTTTTTCCGTGCTCCACAGCTCCGACACGTCAGAAAGTGGAAATAATAAAGTCTGATTTTTCTTGCAAGTAGTGCTCTACATTGAACGTGAAGAGTATTTTGCCGATAACTTTTATCTCGCAAAACATTTCTGATTGATTCTTTCGCCTAAAGAGTCCGAATGGGAAAAAAATAAAATAGGGTTTTTCGTACCTGTTGTGCCCTACATTGAAGCTCAACAGTGTTTTTAGATAACTCTTAGCCCGAAAAATATTTCTAAACGATTCTTGTGCCTAAAGTGGTTTTTTACCATGCACCACAGCTCCGGCACGTCAGAATGTGGAAATAATAAAGTTGGATTTTTCGTGCAAGTAGTGCTCTACATTGAACGTGAATAGTATTTTGCCGATAACTCTTATCTCGCAAAACATTTCCGATTAATTATTTCGCCTAAAGAGTCCGAATGGGAAAAAAATGAAATCGGATTTTTCGGACCAGTTGTGCCCTACATTGAAGCTCAAAAGTGTTTTTGGCATAACTCTGAACCCGAAAAACAATTGTAAACGATTCTTGTGCCTAAAGTGGTTTTTTTCCGTGCTCTACAGCTCTGGCACGTCAGAATGTGGAAACAATAAAATTGGATTTTTCTTGCAAGTAGTGCTCTACATTGAATGTGAAGAGTATTTTGCCGATAACTCTTATCTCGCAAAACATTTCTGATTGATTCTTTCGCCTAAAGTTGCGTTTTTCATGCTCAATAGATTCCACAAGTCCGAATGGGAAAAAAATGAAGTCGTATTTTTCGTACCGGTTGGGCCCCTACATTGAAGCTCAAAAGTGTTTTGGGCATAACTCTTAGCCCGAAAAATATTTATATACGATTCTTGTGCCTAAAGTGGTTTTTTTTCATGCTCCACAGCTCCGGCACGTCAGAGTGTGGAAATAATAATGTTGGATTTTTCGTGCAAGTAGTGCTCTACATTGAACGTGAAGAGTATTTTTCCGATAACTCTTATCTCGCAAAACATTTTGGATTGATTCTTGCGCCTAAAGTTGCATTTTTCCCTGCTCAAAAGATTCTTCAAGTCCGAATGGGAAAAAAATGAAATCATATTTTTCGTACCAGTTGTGCCCTACATTAAAGCTCAAAAGTGTTTTTGGGATAACTCTTAGCCCGAAATAGATTTCTAAACGATTCAAGTGCCAAAAGTGGTTTTTTTCCATGCTCCACGAGCTCCGGCACGTCGAAAAGTGGAAATAATAAAGTATGATTTTTCTTGCAAGTAGTGCTCTACATTGAATGTGAAGAGTATTTTGTCGATAACTCTTATCTCGTAAAACATTTCTGATTGGTTCTTTCGCTAAAAGTTGCGTTTTCCATGATCAATAGATTCCTCAAGTCTGAATGGGAAAAAAATTAAGTCCGATTTTTCGTACCGGTTGTGCCATACATTGAAGCTCAAAAGTGTTTTTGGCATACCTCTTAGCCCGAAAAACATTTGTAACCGATTATCGTGCCTAATGTTGGTTTTTTTCCATGCTCCACAGCTCAGGCACGTCGGAATGTGGAAATAACAAAGTTGGATTTTTCTTGCAAGTAGTGCTCTACATTGAACGTGAAGTGTATTTTGCCGATAACTCTTATCTCGCAAAACATTTCTGATTGATTCTTGCGCCTAATATTTCGTTTTCCATGCTCTATAGATTCCTCAAGTCCGAATGGGAAAAAAATGAAGTCGGAATTTTCGTACCAGTTGTGCCCTACATTGAAGCTCAATAATGTTTTTGGCATAACTCTTAACCCGAAAAATATTTCTAAACGATTCTTGTGCCTAAAGTGGTTTTTTTGCCATGCACTACGGCTCCGGCACGTCAGAATGTGGAAATAATAAAGTTGGATTTTTCTTGCAAGTAGTGCTTTACATTGAACGTGAAGAGTATTTTGCCGTTAACTTTTATCTCGCAAAACATTTCTGATTGATTCTTTCGCCTAAACTTGCGTTTTCCATGCTCAATAGATTCCTCAAGTCCGAATGGGAAAAAAATGAAATCGGATTTTTCGTACCAATTGTGCCCTACATTGAAGCTCAAAAGTGTTTTTAGATAACTCTTAGCCCGAAAAATATTTCTAAACGATTCTTGTGCCTAAAGTGGTTTTTTTCCATGCTCCACAACTCCGGCACGTCAGAAAGTGGAAATAATAAAGTCTGATTTTTCTTGCAAGTATTGCTCAACATTGAACGTGAAGAGTATTTTGCCAATAACTCTTATCTCGATAAACATTTCCGATTTATTTTTTCGCCTAAAGAGTCCGAATGGGAAAATAATAAAATAGGATTTTTCGTACCCGGTTGTGCCCTACATTGAAGCTCAAAAGTGTTTTTAGATAACTTTTAGCCCGAAAAATATTTCTAAACGATTCTTGTGCCTAAAGTGGTTTTTTGCCATGCACCACAGCTCGGCACGTCGGAATGTGGAGATAATAAAGTTGGATTTTTTCGTGCAAGTAGTGCTCTACATTGAACGTGAATAGTGTTTTTTGCCGATAACTCTTATCTCGCAAAACATTTCCGATTTATTATTTCGCCTAAAGAGTCCGAATGGGAAAAAAATGAAATCGGATTTTTCATACCGGTTGTGCCTTACATTGAAGCTCAAAAGTGTTTTTGGCATAACTCTTAACCCGAAAAACATTTGTAAACGATTCTTGTGCCTAAAGTGGTTTTTTTTCCGTGCTCTACCAGCTTTGGCACGTCGGAATGTGGAAACAATAAAATTGGATTTTTCTTGCAAGTAGTGCTCTACATTGAATGTGAAGAGTATTTTGCCAATAACTCTTATCTCGAAAAACATTTCGATTGATTCTTTCGCCTAAAGTTGCGTTTTCCATGCTCAATAGATTCCACAAGTCCGAATGGGAAAAAAAATGAAGTCGGATTTTTCGTACCAGTTGTACCCTACATTGAAGCTCAAAAGTGTTTTGGGCATAAATCTTAGCCCGAAAAATATTTATATACGTATTCTTGTGCCTAAAGTGGTTTTTTTCATGCCCCACGGCTCAGGCACGTCGAGTGTGGAAATAATAATGTTGGATTTTTTCATGCAAGTAGTGCTCTACATTGAATGTGAAGAGTATTTTTCCGATAATTCTTATCTCGCAAAACATTTCGGATTGATTCTTGCGCCTAAAGTTGCATTTTTTCCTTGCTCAAAAGATTCTTTAAGTCCGATTGGGAAAAAAAATGAAATCATATTTTTCGTACCGGTTGTGCCTTACATTAAAGCTCGAAAGTGTTTTTGGCATAACTCTTAGCCCGAAATAGATTTCTAAATGATTCAAGTGCCAAAAGTGGTTTTTTTCCATGCTCCACAGCCTCCGGCACGTCGGGAAAGTGGAAATAATAAAGTCTGATTTTTCTTGCAAGTAGTGCTCTACATTGAACGTGAAGACTATTTTGCCGATAACTCTTATCTCGCAAAACATTTCCGATTGATTCTTTCGCCTAAAGTTTTTCCATGATCAATAGATTCCTAAGTCCGAATGGGAAAAAATATTAAGTCGGATTTTTCGTACCATTTGTTTGCCCTACATTGAAGCTCAAAAAGTGTTTTTGGCATAACTCTTAGCCCGAAAAAATATTTGTAACCGATTCTTGTGCCTAAAGTGGTTTTTTTCCATGCTCCACAGACTCAGGCACGTCGAATGTGGAAATAATAAAGTTGGATTTTTCTTGCAAGTAGTGCTCTACATTGAACGTGAAGTGTATTTTGCCGATAACTCTTATCTCGCAAAACATTTCGATTGATTCTTTCGCCTAATGTTTCGTTTTCCATGCTCAATAGATTCCACAAGTCCGAATGGGAAAAAAAAAATGAAATCGGATTTTTGTTACCAATTGTACCCTACATTGAAGTTCAAAAGTGTTTTTGGCCATAACTCTTAGCCCGAAAAATATTTATAAACGATTCTTGTGCCTAAAGTGGTTTTTTTTCATGCTCCACGACTCCGGCACGTCAAAGTGTGGAAATAATAAAGTTGGATTTTTCTTGCAAGTAGTGCTCTACATTGAATGTGAAGAGTATTTTTCCGATAACTCTTATCTCGATAAACATTTCTTGATTTTGCGCTAAAGTTCATTTTTTCGCCTAAAAGATTCTTTAAGTCCGAATGGGAAAAAAATAAAATCGTATTTTTCGTACCGGTTGTGCCCTACATTAAAGCTCGAAAGTATTTTTGGCATAACTCTTAGCCCGAAAAATATTTCTAAACGATTCTTGTGCCAAAAGTGGTTTTTTTGCCATGCACCACGGCTCCGGCACGTCGAGAATGTGGAAATAATAAAGTTGGATTTTTCTTGCAAGTAGTGCTCTACATTGAACGTGAATAGTATTTTGCCGATAATTCTTATCTCGCAAAACATTTCCGATTGATTCTTTCGCCTAAAGTTCGTTTCCATGAATAGATTCCTCAAGTCCGAATGGGAAAAAAATGAAGTCGGATTTTTCGTACCCGGTTGTTTGCCATACATTGAAGCTCAAAAGTGTTTTTGGCATAACTCTTAGCCCGAAAAATATTTGTAACCGATTCTTGTGCCTAAAGTGGTTTTTTTCCATGCTCCACGGCTCGGCACGTCGGAATGTGGAAACAATAAAGTTGGATTTTTCTTGCAAGTCGTGCTCTACATTGAATGTGAAGTGTATTTTGCCGATAACTCTTATCTCGCAAAACATTTCGATTGATTCTTTCGCCTAAAGTTGCGTTTTCCATGCTCAATAGATTCCACAAGTCCGAATGGGAAAATAAAATGAAGTCGGATTTTTCGTACCGGTTGTACCCTACATTGAAGCTCAAAAGTGTTTTGGGCATAAATCTTAGCCCGAAAAATATTTATATACGTATTCTTGTGCCTAAAGTGGTTTTTTTTCATGCTCCACGGCTTCGGCACGTCGAGTGTGGAAATAATAATGTTGAATTTTTCATGCAAGTAGTGCTCTACATTGAACGTGAAGAGTATTTTTCCAATAATTCTTATCTCGCAAAACATTTCGGATTGATTCTTGCGCCTAAAGTTGCATTTTTCCTTGCTCAAAAGATTCTTTAAGTCCGAATGGGAAAAAAATGAAATCAGATTTTTCGTACCGGTTGTGCCCTACATTAAAGCTCGAAAGTGTTTTTGGGATAACTCTTAGCCCGAAATAGATTTCTAAACGATTCAAGTGCCAAAAGTGGTTTTTTCCATGCTCCACGGTTCCGGCACGTCGGAAAGTGGAAATAATAAAGTCTGATTTTTCTTGCAAGTATTGCTCTACATTGAACGTGAAGACTATTTTGCCGATAACTCTTATCTCGCAAAACATTTCCGATTTTATTATTTCGCCTAAAGTTTTTTAGTCCGAATGGGAAAAATATGAAATCGGATTTTTCGTACTAGTTGTTTGCCCTACATTTAAGCTCAAAAATGTTTTTGGCATAACTCTTAGCCCGAAAAATATTTGTAAACGATTCTTGGGCCTAAAGTGGTTTTTTGCCATGCACCACGACCGGCACGTCGGAATGTGGAAATAATAAAGTTGGATTTTTTCTTGCAAGTAGTGCTCTACATTGAACGTGAAGTGTATTTTGCCGATAACTTTTAACTCGCAAAACATTTCGGATTGATTCTTTCGCCTAAAGTTGCGTTTTCCATGCTCAATAGATTCCTCAAGTCCGAATGGGAAAAAAAAAATGAAATCGAATTTTTGGTACCAATTGTGTCCTACATTGAAGCTCAAAAGTGTTTTTAGATAACTCTTAGCCCGAAAAATATTTCTAAACGATTCTTGGGCCTAAAGTGGTTTTTTTTCCATGCCCCACGGCTCAAGGCACGTCGGTAGAGTGGAAACAATAAAGTATGGATTTTTCTTGCAAGTATTGCTCTACATTGAACGTGAAGAGTATTTTGCCGATAACTCTTATCTCGATAAACATTTCCGATTTATTTTTTCGCCTAAATGTTAGTCCGAATGGGGAAAATAATAAAATTGATTTTTCGTACCCAGTTGTGCCCTACATTGAAGCTCAAATGTGTTTTTAGATAACTCTTAGCCCGAAAAATATTTCTAAACGATTCTTGTGCCTAAAGGGGTTTTTTTGCCATGCACCACAGCTCCGGCACGTCGAATGTGGAAATAATAAAGTTGGATTTTTCTTGCAAGTAGTGCTCTACATTGAACGTGAATAGTATTTTGCCGATAATTCTTATCTCGCAAAACATTTCCGATTGATTTTTTAATTTCGTTTTCCTGATCAATAGAGTTCGAATGGGAAAACATATGAAATCGGATTTTTCGTACCCGGTTGTTTGCCCTACATTGAAGCTCAAAAGTGTTTTTGGCATAACTCTTAGCCCGAAAAAACATTTGTAAACGATTCTTGTGCCTAAAGTGGTTTTTTTCCGTGCTCCACAAAGCTACGCACGTCGGAATGTGGAAACAATAAAGTTGGATTTTTCTTGCAAGTAGTGCTCTACATTGAATGTGAAGAGTATTTTGCCGATAACTCTTATCTCGCAAAACATTTCGATTGATTCTTTCGCCTAAAGTTGCATTTTCCATGCTCAATAGATTCCACAAGTCCGAATGGGAAAATAAAATGAAGTCGGATTTTTCGTACCGGTTGTACCCTACATTGAAGCTCAAAAGTGTTTTGGGCATAAATCTTAGCCCGAAAAATATTTATATACGTATCTTGTGCCTAAAGTGGTTTTTTTTTTCATGCTCCACAGCTCGGCACGTCGGAATGTGGAAATAATAATGTTGGATTTTTCGTGCAAGTAGTGCTTTACATTGAACGTGAAGAGTATTTTTCCGATAATTCTTATCTCGCAAAACATTTCAGATTGATTCTTGCGCCTAAAGTTGCATTTTACCTTGCTTCAAAAGATTCTTTAAGTCCGAATGGGAAAAAAATGAAATCAGATTTTTCGTACCAGGTTGTGCCCTACATTAAAGCTCAAAAGTGTTTTTGGCATAACTCTTAGCCCGAAATAGATTTCTAAACGATTCAAGTGCCAAAAGTGGTTTTTTCCATGCTCCACGACTCCGACACGTCGGAAAGTGGAAATAATAAAGTCTCGATTTTTCTTGCAAGTATTGCTCTACATTGAACGTGAAGACTATTTTGCCGATAACTCTTATCTCGCAAAACATTTCCGATTTATTATTTCGCCTAAAGTTGAGTTCCATGAATGGGAAAAAAATGAAATCGGATTTTTCGTACCGGTTGTGCCCTACTTTGAAGCTCAAAAGTGTTTTTGGCATAACTCTTAGCCCGAAAAATATTTCTAAACGATTCTTGGGCCTAAAGTGGTTTTTTGCCATGCACCACAGCTCCGGCACGTCAGAATGTGGAAATAATAAAGTTGGATTTTTCTTGCAAGTAGTGCTCTACATTGAACGTGAAGAGTATTTTGCCGATAACTCTTAACTCGCAAAACATTTCGGATTGATTCTTTCGCCTAAAGTTGCGTTTTCCATGCTCAATAGATTCCTCAAGTCCGAATGGGAAAAAAAAATGAAATCGGATTTTTGGTACCAATTGCGCCCTACATTGAAGCTCAAAAGTGTTTTTAGATAACTCTTAGCCCGAAAAATATTTCTAAACGATTCTTGGGCCTAAAGTGGTTTTTTTCCATGCTCCACGGCTCGGCACGTCGGAAAGTGGAAACAATAAAGTTCGATTTTTCTTGCAAGTATTGCTCTACATTGAACGTGAAGAGTATTTTGCCGATAACTCTTATCTCGATAAACATTTCCGATTTTGTTATTTTTTCGCCTAAAAGATAAGTCCGTATGGGAAAAAAAGAAAATTGGATTTTTCGTACCAGTTGTGCCCTACATTGAAGCTCAAAAGTGTTTTTAGATAACTCTTAGCCCGAAAAATATTTCTAAACGATTCTTGTGCCTAAAGTGGTTTTTTGCCATGCACCACAGCTCCGGCACGTCAGAATGTGGAAGCAATAAAGTTGGATTTTTCTTGCAAGTAGTGCTCTACATTGAACGTGAATAGTATTTTGCCGATAACTCTTATCTCGCAAAACATTTCCGTTTTTATTATTTCGCCTAAAGAGTCCGAATGGAAAAAAAATGAAATCGGATTTTTCGTACTGCTTGTTTGCCCTACATTGAAGCTCAAAAGTGTTTTTGGCATAACTCTTAGCCCGAAAAACATTTGTAAACGATTCTTGTGCCTAAAGTGGTTTTTTTCCGTGCTCCACGGCCTCGGCACGTCGGAATGTGGAAATAATAAAGTTGGATTTTTCTTGCAAGTAGTGCTCTACATTGAATGTGAAGTGTATTTTGCCGATAACTCTTATCTCGCAAAACATTTCTGATTGATTCTTTCGCCTAAAGTTGCGTTTTCCATGCTCAATAGATTCCTCAAGTCCGAATGGGAAAAAAAATGAAGTCGGATTTTTCGTACCGGTTGTGCCCTACATTGAAGCTCAAAAGTGTTTTTGGCATAACTCTTAACCCGAAAAATATTTCTAAACGATTCTTGTGCCTAAAGTGGTTTTTTTTCCATGCTCCACGGCTCAGGCACGTCGAGAATGTGGAAATAATAAAGTTGGATTTTTCTTGCAAGTAGTGCTCTACATTGAACGTGAATAGTATTTTGCCGATAACTCTTATCTCGCAAAACATTTCTGATTTATTATTTCGCCTAAAGAGTCCGAATGGGAAAAAAATGAAATCGGATTTTTTCGTACCGGTTGTGCCCTACATTGAAGCTCAAAAGTGTTTTTGGCATAACTCTTAACCCGAAAAACATTTGTAAACGATTCTTGTGCCTAAAGTGGTTTTTTTTCCGTGCTCTTACAGCTTTGGCACGTCGGAATGTGGAAACAATAAAGTTGGTTTTGTCTTGCAAGTAGTGCTCTACATTGAATGTGAAGAGTATTTTGCCGATAACTCTTATCTCGCAAAACATTTCGATTGATTCTTTCGCCTAAAGTTGCGTTTTCCATGCTCAATAGATTCCACAAGTCCGAATGGGAAAATAAAATGAAGTCGGATTTTTCGTACCTGTTGTACCCTACATTGAAGCTCAAAAGTGTTTTGGGCATAACTCTTAGCCCGAAAAATATTTATATACGATTCTTGTGCCTAAAGTGGTTTTTTTTCATGCTCCACGGCTTCGGCACGTCGAATGTGGAAATAATAATGTTGGATTTTTCGTGCAAGTAGTGCTCTACATTGAACGTGAAGAGTATTTTTCCAATAATTCTTATCTCGCAAAACATTTCAGATTGATTCTTCCGCCTAAAGTTGCATTTTTCCTTGCTCAAAAGATTCTTTAAGTCCGACTGGGAAAAAAATGAAATCAGATTTTTCGTACCGGTTGTGCCCTACATTAAAGCTCAAAAGTGTTTTTGGCATAACTCTTAGCCCGAAATAGATTTCTAAACGATTCAAGTGCCAAAAGTGGTTTTTTTCCATGCTCCACAACTCCGGCACGTCGAAGGTGGAAATAATAAAGTCCGATTTTTCTTGCAAGTATTGCTCTACATTGAACGTGAAGACTATTTTGCCGATAACTCTTATCTCGCAAAACATTTCCGATTTATTATTTCGCCTAAAGAGTCCGAATGGGAAAAAAATGAAATCGGATTTTTCGTACCTAGTTGTGCCCTACATTGAAGCTCAAAAATGTTTTTGGCATAACTCTTAACCCGAAAAATATTTCTAAACGATTCTTGGGCCTAAAGTGGTTTTTTTGCCATGCACCACGGCTCGGCACGTCGAATGTGGAAATAATAAAGTTGGATTTTTCTTGCAAGTAGTGCTCTACATTGAACGTGAAGAGTATTTTGCCGATAACTTTTAACTCGCAAAACATTTCAGATTGATTCTTTCGCCTAAAGTTGCGTTTTCCATGCTCAATAGATTCCTTAAGTCCGAATGGGAAAAAAAAAATGAAATCGAATTTTTGGTACCAATTGTGCCCTACATTGAAGCTCAAAAGTGTTTTTAGATAACTCTTAGCCCGAAAAATATTTCTAAACGATTCTTGGGCCTAAAGTGGTTTTTTTCCATGCTCCACAACTCGGCACGTCGGAAAGTGGAAACAATAAAGTATGATTTTTTCTTGCAAGTATTGCTCTACATTGAACGTGAAGAGTATTTTGCCAATAACTCTTATCTCGATAAACATTTCCGATTTACTTTTTCTCCTAAAGAGATCCTAATGGGAAAATAATAAAATTGGATTTTTCGTACCAGTTGTGCCCTACATTGAAGCTCAAAAGTGTTTTTAGATAACTCTTAGCCCGAAAAATATTTCTAAACGATTCTTGTGCCTAAAGGGGTTTTTTGCCATGCACCACGGCTCCGAGCACGTCGGAATGTGGAAATAATAAAGTTGGATTTTTCGTGCAAGTAGTGCTCTACATTGAACGTGAATAGTATTTTGCCGATAATTCTTATCTCGCAAAACATTTCCGATTTATTATTTCGCCTAAAGAGTCCGAATGGGAAAAAAATGAAATCGGATTTTTCGTACCAGTTGTGCCCTACATTGAAGCTCAAAAGTGTTTTTGGCATAACTCTTAACCCGAAAAACATTTGTAAACGATTCTTGTGCCTAAAGTGGTTTTTTTTCCGTGCTCTACGACTTTGGCACGTCGGAATGTGGAAACAATAAAGTTGGATTTTTCTTGCAAGTAGTGCTCTACATTGAATGTGAAGAGTATTTTGCCGATAACTCTTATCTCGCAAAACATTTCGATTGATTCTTTCGCCTAAAGTTGCGTTTTCCATGCTCAATAGATTCCACAAGTCCGAATGGGGAAAAAAAAATGAAGTCGGATTTTTCGTACCGGTTGTACCCTACATTGAAGCTCAAAAGTGTTTTGGGCATAAATCTTAGCCCGAAAAATATTTATATACGATTCTTGTGCCTAAAGTGGTTTTTTTTTCATGCTCCACGGCTCCGGCACGTCGAAATGTGGAAATAATAATGTTGGATTTTTCGTGCAAGTAGTGCTTTACATTGAACGTGAAGAGTATTTTTCCGATAATTCTTATCTCGCAAAACATTTCGGATTGATTCTTGCGCCTAAAGTTGCATTTTTCCTTGCTCAAAAGATTCTTTAAGTCCGACTGGGAAAAAAATGAAATCAGATTTTTCGTACCAGTTGTGCCCTACATTAAAGCTCAAAAGTGTTTTTGGCATAACTCTTAGCCCGAAATAGATTTCTAAACGATTCAAGTGCCAAAAGTGGTTTTTTTCCATGCTCCACGGCTCCGGCACGTCGAAAGTGGAAATAATAAAGTTCGATTTTTCTTGCAAGTATTGCTCTACATTGAACGTGAAGAGTATTTTGCCGATAACTCTTATCTCGCAAAACATTTCGATTGATTCTTTCGCCTAAAGTTGCGTTTTCCATGCTCAATAGATTCCTCAAGTCCGAATGGGAAAAAAAATGAAGTCGGATTTTTCGTACCCAGTTGTACCCTACATTGAAGCTCAAAAGTGTTTTTAGATAACTCTTAGCCCGAAAAATATTTCTAAACGATTCTTGTGCCTAAAGTGGTTTTTTTGCCATGCACCACAGCTCCGGCACGTCAGAATGTGGAAATAATAAAGTTGGATTTTTCGTGCAAGTAGTGCTCTACATTGAACGTGAATAGTATTTTGCCGATAATTCTTATCTCGCAAAACATTTCCGATTTATTATTTCGCCTAATTAGAGTCCGAATGGGAAAAAAATGAAATCGGATTTTTCGTACCGGTTGTGCCCTACATTGAAGCTCAAAAGTGTTTTTGGCATAACTCTTAGCCCGAAAAACATTTGTAAACGATTCTTGTGCCTAAAGTTGTTTTTTTCCGTGCTCCACAGCTCTGGCACGTCAGAATGTGGAAACAATAAAGTTGGATTTTTCTTGCAAGTAGTGCTCTATATTGAATGTGAAGAGTATTTTGCCGATAACTCTTATCTCGCAAAACATTTCGATTGATTCTTTCGCCTAAAGTTGCGTTTTCCATGCTCAATAGATTCCTCAAGTCCGAATGGGAAAAAAAATGAAGTCGGATTTTTCGTACCAGTTGTACCCTACATTGAAGCTCAAAAGTGTTTTTAGATAACTCTTAGCCCGAAAAATATTTCTAAACGATTCTTGTGCCTAAAGTGGTTTTTTGCCATGCACCACAGCTCCGGCACGTCAGAATGTGGAAATAATAAAGTTGGATTTTTTCGTGCAAGTAGTGCTCTACATTGAACGTGAATAGTATTTTGCCGATAATTCTTATCTCGCAAAACATTTCCGATATTAATTATTTCGCCTAAAGAGTCCGAATGGGAAAAAAATGAAATCGGATTTTTCGTACTAGTTGTGCCCTTACATTGAAGCTCAAAAGTGTTTTTGGCATAACTCTTAACCCGAAAAACATTTGTAAACGATTCTTGTGCCTAAAGTGGTTTTTTTCCGTGCTCTACAGCTCTGGCACGTCAGAATGTGGATACAATAAAGTTGGTTTTGTCTTGCAAGTCGTGCTCTACATTGAATGTGAAGAGTATTTTGCCGATAACTCTTATCTCGCAAAACATTTCTGATTGATTCTTTCGCCTAAAGTTGCGTTTTCCATGCTCAATAGATTCCACAAGTCCGAATGGGAAAATAAAATGAAGTCGGATTTTTCGTACCAGTTGTACCCTACATTGAAGCTCAAAAGTGTTTTTGGCATAAATCTTAGCCCGAAAAATATTTATATACGATTCTTGTGCCTAAAGTGGTTTTTTTCATGCTCCACAGCTCAGGCACGTCAGAATGTGGAAATAATAATGTTGGATTTTTCGTGCAAGTAGTGCTCTACATTGAACGTGAAGAGTATTTTTCCGATAATTCTTATCTCGCAAAACATTTCGATTGATTCTTTCGCCTAAAGTTGCATTTTTCCTTGCTCAAAAGATTCTTTAAGTCCGAATGGGAAAAAAATGAAATCGGATTTTTCGTACCGGTTGTGCCCTACATTAAAGCTCAAAAGTGTTTTTGGCATAACTCTTAGCCCGAAATAGATTTCTAAACGATTCAAGTGCCTAAAGTGGTTTTTTTCCATGCTCCACGGTTCAGGCACGTCGGAAAGTGGAAATAATAAAGTCTGATTTTTCTTGCAAGTATTGCTCTACATTGAACGTGAAGACTATTTTGCCGATAACTCTTATCTCGCAAAACATTTCCGATTTATTATTTCGCCTAAAGAGTCCGAATGGGAAAAAAATGAAATCGGATTTTTCGTACTAGTTGTGCCCTACATTGAAGCTCAAAAATGTTTTTGGCATAACTCTTAACCCGAAAAATATTTCTAAACGATTCTTGTGCCTAAAGTGGTTTTTTTGCCATGCTCCACAGCTCCGGCACGTCAGAATGTGGAAATAATAAAGTTGGATTTTTCTTGCAAGTAGTGCTCTACATTGAACGTGAAGAGTATTTTGCCGATAACTTTTATCTCGCAAAACATTTCTGATTGATTCTTTCGCCTAAAGTTGCGTTTTCCATGCTCAATAGATTCCTCAAGTCCGAATGGGAAAAAAAAATGAAATCGGATTTTTGGTACCAATTGTGTCCTACATTGAAGCTCAAAAGTGTTTTTAGATAACTCTTAGCCCGAAAAATATTTCTAAACGATTCTTGGGCCTAAAGTGGTTTTTTCCATGCTCCACGACTCCGGCACGTCGGAAAGTGGAAACAATAAAGTAGGATTTTTCTTGCAAGTATTGCTCTACATTGAACGTGAAGAGTATTTTTGCCAATAACTCTTATCTCGATAAACATTTCCGATTTATTTTTTCGCCTAAAGTTAGTCCTAATGGGAAAATAATAAAATTGGATTTTTCGTACCGGTTGTGCCCTACATTGAAGCTCAAAAGTGTTTTTTAGATAACTCTTAGCCCGAAAAATATTTCTAAACGATTCTTGTGCCTAAAGGGTTTTTTTGCCATGCACCCACGGCTCAGGCACGTCGGAATGTGGAAATAATAAAGTTGGATTTTTTCGTGCAAGTAGTGCTCTACATTGAACGTGAAGAGTATTTTGCCGATAATTCTTATCTCGCAAAACATTTCCGATTTATTATTTCGCCTAAAGAGTCCGAATGGGAAAAAAAATGAAATCGGATTTTTTCGTACCTGGTTGTGCCCTACATTGAAGCTCAAAAGTGTTTTTGGCATAACTCTTAACCCGAAAAACATTTGTAAACGATTCTTGTGCCTAAAGTGGTTTTTTTCCGTGCTCTACAGCTCTGGCACGTCAGAATGTGGAAACAATAAAGTTGGATTTTTCTTGCAAGTAGTGCTCTACATTGAATGTGAAGAGTATTTTGCCGATAACTCTTATCTCGCAAAACATTTCTGATTGATTCTTTCGCCTAAAGTTGCGTTTTCCATGCTCAATAGATTCCTCAAGTCCGAATGGGAAAATAAAATGAAGTCGGATTTTTCGTACTCGTTGTACCCTACATTGAAGCTCAAAAGTGTTTTTGGGCATAAATCTTAGCCCGAAAAATATTTATATACGATATCTTGTGCCTAAAGTGGTTTTTTTTCATGCTCCACAGCTCAGGCACGTCGGAATGTGGAAATAATAATGTTGAATTTTTCGTGCAAGTAGTGCTTTACATTGAACGTGAAGAGTATTTTTCCGATAATTCTTATCTCGCAAAACATTTCGGTTTGATTCTTGCGCCTAAAGTTGCATTTTTCCTTGCTCAAAAGATTCTTTAAGTCCGACTGGGAAAAAAATGAAATCAGATTTTTCGTACCAGTTGTGCCCTACATTAAAGCTCAAAAGTGTTTTTGGCATAACTCTTAGCCCGAAATAGATTTCTAAACGATTCAAGTGCCAAAAGTGGTTTTTTTCCATGCTCCACAGCTCCGGCACGTCGAAAGTGGAAATAATAAAGTCTGATTTTTCTTGCAAGTATTGCTCTACATTGAATGTGAAGAGTATTTTGCCGATAACTCTTATCTCGCAAAACATTTCTGATTGATTCTTTCGCCTAAAGTTGCGTTTTCCATGCTCAATAGATTCCTCAAGTCCGAATGGGAAAAAAAATGAAGTCGGATTTTTCGTACCGGTTGTGCCCCTACATTGAAGCTCAAAAGTGTTTTTAGATAACTCTTAGCCCGAAAAATATTTCTAAACGATTCTTGTGCCTAAAGTGGTTTTTTGCCATGCACCAGCTCCGGCACGTCGAATGTGGAAATAATAAAGTTGGATTTTTCGTGCAAGTAGTGCTCTACATTGAACGTGAAGAGTATTTTGCCGATAACTCTTATCTCGCAAAACATTTCCGATTTATTATTTCGCCTAAAGAGTCCGAATGGGAAAAAAATGAAATCGGATTTTTCGTACTAGTTGTGCCCTACATTGAAGCTCAAAAATGTTTTTGGCATAACTCTTAACCCGAAAAATATTTCTAAACGATTCTTGGGCCTAAAGTGGTTTTTTGCCATGCACCACAGCTCCGGCACGTCAGAATGTGGAAATAATAAAGTTGGATTTTTCTTGCAAGTAGTGCTCTACATTGAACGTGAAGAGTATTTTGCCGATAACTTTTAACTCGCAAAACATTTCAGATTGATTCTTTCGCCTAAAGTTGCGTTTTCCATGCTCAATAGATTCCTCAAGTCCGAATGGGAAAAAAAATGAAATCGAATTTTTGGTACCAATTGTGTCCCTACATTGAAGCTCAAAAGTGTTTTTAGATAACTCTTAGCCCGAAAAATATTTCTAAACGATTCTTGGGCCTAAAGTGGTTTTTTTCCATGCTCCACAGCTCCGGCACGTCAGAAAGTGGAAACAATAAAGTATGATTTTTCTTGCAAGTATTGCTCTACATTGAACGTGAAGAGTATTTTGCCAATAACTCTTATCTCGATAAACATTTCCGATTTATTTTTTCGCCTAAAGAGTCCTAATGGGAAAATAATAAAATTGGATTTTTGGTACCGATTAGTGCCCTACATTGAAGCTCAAATGTGTTTTTAGATAACTCTTAGCCCGAAAAATATTTCTAAACGATTCTTGTGCCTAAAGGGGTTTTTTTGCCATGCACCACGCCTCGGCACGTCGGAATGTGGAAATAATAAAGTTGGATTTTTCGTGCAAGTAGTGCTCTACATTGAACGTGAATAGTATTTTGCCGATAATTCTTATCTCGCAAAACATTTCCGATTTATTATTTCGCCTAAAGAGTCCGAATGGGAAAAAAATGAAATCGGATTTTTCGTACCAGTTGTGCCCTACATTGAAGCTCAAAAGTGTTTTTGGCATAACTCTTAACCCGAAAAACATTTGTAAACGATTCTTGTGCCTAAAGTGGTTTTTTTCCGTGCTCTACAACTCGGCACGTCGGAATGTGGAAACAATAAAGTTGGATTTTTCTTGCAAGTAGTGCTCTACATTGAATGTGAAGAGTATTTTGCCGATAACTCTTATCTCGCAAAACATTTCTGATTGATTCTTTCGCCTAAAGTTGCGTTTTCCATGCTCAATAGATTCCACAAGTCCGAATGGGAAAATAAAATGAAGTCGGATTTTTCGTACCAGTTGTACCCTACATTGAAGCTCAAAAGTGTTTTGGGCATAAATCTTAGCCCGAAAAATATTTATATACGTATCTTGTGCCTAAAGTGTTTTTTTTCATGCTCCACAGCTTCGGCACGTCGAATGTGGAAATAATAATGTTGAATTTTTTCGTGCAAGTAGTGCTCTACATTGAACGTGAAGAGTATTTTTCCGATAATTCTTATCTAGCAAAACATTTCAGATTGATTCTTCCGCCTAAAGTTGCATTTTTCCTTGCTCAAAAGATTCTTTAAGTCCGATTGGGATAAAAATGAAATCAGATTTTTCGTACCCGGTTGTGCCCTACATTAAAGCTCAAAAGTGTTTTTGGCATAACTCTTAGCCCGAAATAGATTTCTAAACGATTCAAGTGCCAAAAGTGGTTTTTTTCCATGCTCCACGGTTCAGACACGTCGGAAAGTGGAAATAATAAAGTCTCGATTTTTCTTGCAAGTATTGCTCTACATTGAACGTGAAGACTATTTTGCCGATAACTCTTATCTCGCAAAACATTTCCGATTTATTATTTCGCCTAAAGAGTCCGAATGGGAAAAAAATGAAATCGGATTTTTCGTACTAGTTGTGCCCTACATTGAAGCTCAAAATGTTTTTGGCATAACTCTTAACCCGAAAAATATTTCTAAACGATTCTTGGGCCTAAAGTGGTTTTTTGCCATGCACCACAGCTCCGGCACGTCAGAATGTGGAAATAATAAAGTTGGATTTTTCTTGCAAGTAGTGCTCTACATTGAACGTGAAGAGTATTTTGCCGATAACTTTTAACTCGCAAAACATTTCAGATTGATTCTTTCGCCTAAAGTTGCATTTTCCATGCTCAATAGATTCCTCAAGTCCGAATGGGAAAAAAAAATGAAATCGAATTTTTGGTACCAATTGTGTCCTACATTGAAGCTCAAAAGTGTTTTTAGATAACTCTTAGCCCGAAAAATATTTCTAAACGATTCTTGGGCCTAAAGTGGTTTTTTTCCATGCTCCACGACTCAAGCACGTCGGAAAGTGGAAACAATAAAGTATGATTTTTCTTGCAAGTATTGCTTCTACATTGAACGTGAAGAGTATTTTGCCAATAACTCTTATCTCGATAAACATTTCCGATTTATTTTTTCGCCTAAAGAGTCCGAATGGGAAAATAATAAAATTGGATTTTTCGTACCAGTTGTGCCCTACATTGAAGCTCAAAAGTGTTTTTAGATAACTCTTAGCCCGAAAAATATTTCTAAACGATTCTTGTGCCTAAAGTGGTTTTTTTGCCATGCACCACGGCTCCGGCACGTCAGAATGTGGAAATAATAAAGTTGGATTTTTCGTGCAAGTAGTGCTCTACATTGAACGTGAATAGTATTTTGCCGATAATTCTTATCTCGCAAAACATTTCCGATTTATTATTTCGCCTAAAGAGTCCGAATGGGAAAAAAAATGAAATCGGATTTTTCGTACGCCAGTTGTGCCTTACATTGAAGCTCAAAAGTGTTTTTGGCATAACTCTTAACCCGAAAAACATTTGTAAACGATTCTTGTGCCTAAAGTGGTTTTTTTCCGTGCTCTACAGCTCTGGCACGTCAGAATGTGGAAACAATAAAGTTGGATTTTTCTTGCAAGTAGTGCTCTACATTGAATGTGAAGAGTATTTTGCCGATAACTCTTATCTCGCAAAACATTTCTGATTGATTCTTTCGCCTAAAGTTGCGTTTTCCATGCTCAATAGATTCCACAAGTCCGAATGGGAAAATAAAATGAAGTCGGATTTTTCGTACCAGTTGTACCCTACATTGAAGCTCAAAAGTGTTTTGGGCATAAATCTTAGCCCGAAAAATATTTATATACGTATCTTGTGCCTAAAGTGGTTTTTTTTTCATGCTCCACAGCTCAGGCACGTCGAATGTGGAAATAATAATGTTGATTTTTTCGTGCAAGTAGTGCTTTACATTGAACGTGAAGAGTATTTTTCCGATAATTCTTATCTCGCAAAACATTTCGATTGATTCTTGCGCCTAAAGTTGCATTTTTCCTTGCTCAAAAGATTCTTTAAGTCCGAATGGGAAAAAAATTAAATCGGATTTTTCGTACCGGTTGTGCCCTACATTAAAGCTCAAAAGTGTTTTTGGCATAACTCTTAGCCGAAATAGATTTCTAAACGATTCAAGTGCCAAAAGTGGTTTTTTCCATGCTCCCGACTCCGACACGTCGAAAGTGGAAATAATAAAGTCTGATTTTTCTTGCAAGTATTGCTCTACATTGAACGTGGAAGACTATTTTGCCGATAACTCTTATCTCGCAAAACATTTCCGATTTATTATTTCGCTCTAAAAGAGTCCGAATGGGAAAAAAATGAAATCGGATTTTTCGTACCAGGTTGTGCCCTACTTTGAAGCTCAAAAATGTTTTTGGCATAACTCTTCACCTGAAAAATATTTCTAAACGATTCTTGGGCCTAAAGTGGTTTTTTGCCATGCACCACTGACTCCGGCACGTCGGAATGTGGAAATAATAAAGTTGGATTTTTCTTGCAAGTAGTGCTCTACATTGAACGTGAAGAGTATTTTGCCGATAACTTTTACCTCGCAAAACATTTCGGATTGATTCTTTCGCCTAAAGTTGCGTTTTCCATGCTCAATAGATTCCTCAAGTCCGAATGGGAAAAAAAATTGAAATCGATTTTTGGTACCAATTGTGCCCTACATTGAAGCTCAAAAGTGTTTTTAGATAACTCTTAGCCCGAAAAATATTTCTAAACGATTCTTGGGCCTAAAGTGGTTTTTTTCCATGCTCCACAGCTCCGGCACGTCAGAAAGTGGAAACAATAAAGTATGATTTTTCTTGCAAGTATTGCTCTACATTGAACGTGAAGAGTATTTTGCCAATAACTCTTATCTCGATAAACATTTCCGATTTATTTTTTCGCCTAAAGAGTCCGTATGGGAAAATAAAGAAAATTGGATTTTTCGTACCCGGTTGTGCCCTACATTGAAGCTCAAAAGTGTTTTTAGATAACTCTTAGCCCGAAAAATATTTCTAAACGATTCTTGTGCCTAAAGTGGTTTTTTGCCATGCACCACAGCTCCGGCACGTCGGAATGTGGAAATAATAAAGTTGGATTTTTCGTGCAAGTAGTGCTCTACATTGAACGTGAATAGTATTTTGCCGATAACTCTTATCTCGCAAAAACATTTCCGATTTATTATTTCGCCTAAAGAGTCCGAATGGAAAAAAAAATGAAATCGGATTTTTCGTACCCGTTGTGCCCTACATTGAAGCTCAAAAGTGTTTTTGGCATAACTCTTAACCCGAAAAACATTTGTAAACGATTCTTGTGCCTAAAGTTTGTTTTTCCGTGCTCCACAGCTCTTGCACGTCGGAATGTGGAAACAATAAAGTTGGATTTTTCTTGCAAGTAGTGCTCTATATTGAATGTGAAGAGCATTTTGCCGATAACTCTTATCTCAGCAAAACATTTCTGATTGATTCTTTCGCCTAAAGTTGCGTTTTCCATGCTCAATAGATTCCTCAAGTCCGAATGGGAAAAAAAATGAAGTCGGATTTTTCGTACCGGTTGTACCCTACATTGAAGCTCAAAAGTGTTTTGGGCATAAATCTTAGCCCGAAAAATATTTATATACGTATCTTGTGCCTAAAGTGGTTTTTTTTTCATGCTCCACGACTCCGGCACGTCGGAATGTGGAAATAATAATGTTGAATTTTTCGTGCAAGTAGTGCTCTACATTGAACGTGAAGAGTATTTTTCCGATAATTCTTATCTCGCAAAACATTTCAGATTGATTCTTGCGCCTAAAGTTGCATTTTTCCTTGCTCAAAAGATTCTTTAAGTCCGACTGGGAAAAAAAATGAAATCGGATTTTTCGTACCGGTTGTGCCCTACATTAAAGCTCAAAAGTGTTTTTGGCATAACTCTTAGCCCGAAATAGATTTCTAAACGATTCAAGTGCCAAAAGTGGTTTTTTTTCCATGCTCCACTGGCTCCGGCACGTCGGAAAGTGGAAATAATAAAGTCTCGATTTTTCTTGCAAGTAGTGCTCTACATTGAACGTGAAGAGTATTTTTGCCGATAACTCTTATCTCGCAAAACATTTTCGATTGATTCTTTCGCCTAAAGTTGCGTTTTCCATGATCAATAGATTCCTCAAGTCTCGAATAGGAAAAAAATGAAGTCGGATTTTTCATACCGGTTGTGTGCCATACATTTAAGCTCAAAAGTGTTTTTGGCGTAACTCTTAGCCCGAAAAATATTTGTAAACGATTCTTGTGCCTAAAGTGGTTTTTTTTCCATGCTCCTTTGCTCACGGCACGTCGGAATGTGGAAATAATAAAGTTGGATTTTTCATGCAAATAGTGCTCTACATTGAACGTGAAGAGTATTTTTGCAGGATAACTCATATCTCGCAAAACATTTCGATTGATTCTTTCGCCTAATATTGCAATTTCCATGGTCAATAGATTCCTCAAGTCCAAATGGGAAAAAAAATGAAGTCGGATTTTTTCGTCACTAGTTGTGCCCTACATTGAAGCTCAAAAGTGTTTTTAGATAACTCTTAGCCCGAAAAATATTTCTAAACGATTCTTGTGCCTTAAGCGGTTTTTTTGCCATGCACCACAGCTCCTAAGGCATGTCAAAATGTGGAAATAATAAAGTTGTATTTTTTCGTGCATGTAGTGCTCTACATTGAACGTGAAGACTATTTTGCCGATAACTCTTATCTCAGAAAACATTTGTGATTGATTCTTTCGCCTAAAGTTGCGTTTTCCATGCTCAATAGATTCCTCAAGTCCGAATGGGAAAAAAATGAAATCGGATTTTTCGTATCCAGTTGTGCCCTACATTGAAGGTCAAAAGTGTTTTTAGATAACTCTTAACCCGAAAAATATTTCTAAACGATTCTTGTGCCTAAAGTGGTTTTTTTTCCGTGCTCCACGGCTCGACACGTCGAAAGTGGAAATAATAAAGTCTGATTTTTCTTGCAAGTATTGCTCTACATTGAACGTGAAGACTATTTTGCCGATAACTCTTATCTCGCAAAACATTTCCGATTTATTATTTCCCCCTAAAGAGTCCGAATGGAAAAAAAATGAAATCGGATTTTTCGTACCGGTTGTACCCTACATTGAAGCTCAAAAATTTTTTTGGCATAACTTTTAACCCGAAAAATATTTCTAAACGATTCTTGTGCCTAAAGTGGTTTTTTGTCATGCACCACACTCGGCACGTCGAATGTGGAAATAATAAAGTTGGATTTTTCTTGCAAGTAGTGCTCTACATTGAACGTGAAGAGTATTTTGCCGATAACTTTTATCTCGCAAAACATTTCGATTGATTCTTTCGCCTAAAGTTGCGTTTTTCCATGCCCAATCGATTCCCCAAGTCCGAATGGGAAAAAAATGAAATCGGATTTTTCGTACCAATTGTGCCCTACATTGAAGGTCAAAAGTGTTTTTGGCATAACTCTTAGACCGAAAAAATATTTCTAAACGATTCTTGTGCCTAAAGTGGTTTTTTTTCCATGCTCCACGACTCCGGCACGTCGGAAAGTGGAAATAATAAAGTCGGATTTTTCTTGCAGGTATTGCTCTACATTGAACGTGAAGAGTATTTTGCCAATAACTCTTATCTCGAAAAACATTTCCGATTGATTTTTTCGCCTAAAAAGAGTCCGAATGGGAAAAAAATAGAAATAGGATTTTTCGTTCCGTTGTGCCCTACATTGAAGCTCAAAAGTGTTTTTAGATAACTCTTAGCCCGAAAAATATTTCTAAACGATTCTTGTGCCTAATGTGGTTTTTTGCCATGCACCACAGCTCCGGCACGTCAATGTGGAAATAATAAAGTTGGATTTTTCGTGCAAGTAGTGCTCTACATTGAACGTGAATAGTATTTTGCGATAACTCTTATCTCGCAAAACATTTCGATTTATTATTTCGCCTAAAGTTAGTCCGAATGGGGGAAAAAAATGAAATCGGATTTTTTCGGACCCGGTTGTCCCTACATTGAAGCTCAAAAGTGTTTTTGGCATAACTCTCGAACCCGAAAAAACATTTGTAAACGATTCTTGTGCCTAAAGTGGTTTTTTTTTTCCGTACTCTACAGCTCGGGCACGTCGGAATGTGGAAACAATAAAATTGGATTTTTCGTGCAAGTAGTGCTCTACATTGAATGTGAAGAGTATTTTGCCGATAACTCTTATCTCGCAAAAACATTTCGATTGATTCTTTTCGCCTAAAGTTGCGTTTTTCCATGCTCAATAGATTCCATAAGTCCGAATGGGAAAAAAATGAAGTCGGATTTTTCGTATCCGCTTGTACCCTACATTGAAGCTCAAAAGTGTTTTTGGCATAACTCTTAGCCCGAAAAATATTTATATACGATTCTTGTGCCTAAAGTGGTTTTTTTTCATGCTCCACGGCTCCGGCACGTCGAGTGTGGAAATAATAATGTTGGATTTTTCGTGCAAGTAGTGCTCTACATTGAACGTGAAGAGTATTTTTCCGATAATTCTTATCTCGCAAAACATTTCGGATTGATTCTTGCGCCAAAAGTTGCATTTTCCCTGTCTCAAAAGATTCATCAAGTCCGAATGGGAAAAAAATGAAATCATATTTTTCGTACCGGTTGTGCCCTACATTCAAAGCTCAAAAGTGTTTTTGGGATAACTCTTAGCCCGAAATAGATTTCCTAAACGATTCTTGTGCCTAAAGTGGTTTTTTTTTCCATGCTCCACAGCTCCAGCACGTCGGAAGGTGGAAATAATAAAGTATGATTTTTCTTGCAAGTAGTGCTCTACATTGAATGTGAAGAGTATTTTTCCGATAACTCTTATCTCGCAAAACATTTCGATTGGTTCTTTCGCCTAAAGTTGCATTTTCCATGATCAATAGATTCCTTAAGTCCGAATGGGAAAAAAAATTAAGTCCGATTTTTTTTGTTGTGTGCCATACATTGAAGCTCAAAAGTGTTTTTGGCATACCTCTTAGCCCGAAAAACATTTGTAACCGATTCTTGTGCCTAAAGTTGTTTTTTTCCATGCCTCCATAACTCCGGCACGTCAAAATGTGGAAATAACAAAGTTGGATTTTTCGTGCAAGTAGTGCTCTACATTGAACGTGAAAGGTATTTTGCCGATAACTCTTATCTCGCAAAACATTTCGATTGATTCTTGCGCCTAATATTTCGTTTTCCATGCTCTATAGATTCCTCAAGTCCGAATGGGAAAAAAATGAAGTCGGATTTTTCGTGCCAGTTGTGCCCTACATTGAAGCTCAAAAGAGTTTTGGGCATAACTCTTAGCCCGAAAAATATTTATATACGATTCTTGTGCCTAAAGTGGTTTTTTTTTCATGCTCCACGCCTCCAGGCACGTCACAGTGTGGAAATAATAATGTTGGATTTTTCATGCAAGTAGTGCTCTACATTGAACGTGAATAGTATTTTTCCGATAATTCTTATCTCGCAAAACATTTCGGATTGATTCTTGCGCCTAAAGTTGCATTTTTCCCTGCTCAAAAGATTCTTCAAGTCCGAATGGGAAAAAAATGAAATCGGATTTTTTGTACCGGTTGCTGCCCTACATTGAAGCTCAATAATGTTTTTGGCATAACTCTTAGCCCGAAAAATATTTTAAAACGATTCTTGTGCCTAAAGTGGTTTTTTTTGCCATGCACTACGGCCCGCACGTCGAATGTGGAAATAATAAAGTTGGATTTTTCTTGCAAGTGTGCTTTACATTGAACGTGAAGAGTATTTTTGCCGTTAACTTTTATCTCGCAAAACATTTCGATTGATTTTTTCGCCTAAACTTGCATTTTCCATGCTCAATAGATTCCTCAAGTCCGAATGGGAAAAAAATGAAATCGGATTTTTCGTACCAATTGTGCCCTACATTGAAGCTCAAAAGTGTTTTTAGATAACTCTTAGCCCGAAAATATTTCTAAACGATTCTTGTGCCTAAAGTGGTTTTTTTCCATGCTCCACAACTCCGGCACGTCGGAAAGTGGAAATAATAAAGTTGGATTTTTCGTGCGAAGTAGTGCTCTACATTGAACGTGAAGAGTATTTTTCTGATAACTCTTATCTCGAAAAACATTTCGATTTATTTTGCCTAAAGAGCATTTTGTCCCGAATGGAATGTGAAAAAAATGAAGTCGGGATTTTTCGTAATGGTTGTGCCCTACATTGAAGCTCAAAAGTGTTTTTAGATAACTTTTAGCCCGAAAAATATTTCTAAACGATTCTTGTGCCTAAAGTGGTTTTTTCATGCACAAACCCGCGTCGAATGTGGAGATAATAAAGTTGGATTTTTTCGTGCAAGTAGTGCTCTACATTGAACGTGAATAGTGTTTTGCCGATAACTCTTATCTCGCAAAACATTTTCGATTGATTATTTTCGCCTAAATTTGCAGTCCTAATGGGAAAAAAAATGAAGTCGGATTTTTCGTACCGGTTGTGCCCCTACATTGAAGCTCAAAAGTGTTTTTGGCATAACTCTTAGCCCGAAAAACATTTGTAAACGATTCTTGTGCCTAAAGTGGTTTTTTTTCCATGTCTACAGCTTTGGCACGTCAGAATGTGGAAACAATAAAGTTGGATTTTTTCTTGCAAGTAGTGCTCTACATTGAATGTGAAGAGTATTTTGCCGATAACTCTTATCTCGCAAAACATTTCGATTGATTCTTTGCCTAAAGTTGCGTTTTCCATGCTCAATAGATTCCTCAAGTCCGAATGGGGAAAAAAAAATGAAGTCGGATTTTTCGTACCCGGTTGTACCCTACATTGAAGCTCAAAAGTGTTTTTGGCATAACTCTTAGCCCGAAAAATATTTCTAAACGATTCTTGTGCCTAAATGTGGTTTTTTTTTTTCATGCCTACGCTCCGGACGTCGGAGTGTGGAAATAATAAAGTTGGATTTTTCGTGCAAGTAGTGCTCTACATTGAATGTGAAGAGTATTTTTCTCGATAACTCTTATCTCGCAAAACATTTCGATTGATTCTTGCGCCTAAAGTTGCATTTTTCCATGCTCAATAGATTCCTTAAGTCCGAATGGGAAAAAAAATGAAATCGGATTTTCGTACCCGGTTGTGCCCTACATTGAAGCTCAAAAGTGTTTTTGGCATAACTCTTAAGCTCGAAAAAGATTTTTAAACGATTCTTTGTGCCTAAAGTGGTTTTTTTCCATGCTCCACGACTCCGACCCGCGTCAAAATGTGGAAATAATTAAGTTGGATTTTTCTTGCAAGTAGTCTCCTACATTGAACGTGAAGAGTATTTTGCCGATAACTCTTATCTCGCAAAACATTTCGATTGATTTTCTTCGCCCTAAAGTTGCATTTTCACATGCTCAATAGATTCACAAGTCCGAATGGGAAAAAAATCGAAGTCGGATTTTTTTTGTAGCTACTTGTTTGCCACATTGAAGCTCAAAAGTGTTTTTGGCATAACTCTTAGCCCGAAAAATATTTCTAAACGATTCTTGTGCCTAAAGTGTGTTTTTTCCATGCTCCACAGCTCCGCACGTCAGAATGTGGAAATAACTAAGTTGGATTTTTCTTGCAAGTAGTGCTCAACATTGAACGTGAAAGAGTATTTTTGCCGATAACTCTTATCTCGCAAAACATTTAGATTGATTCTTGCGCCTAAAGTTGCATTTTCCATGCTCAATAGATTCCTTAAGTCCGAATGGGAAAAAAAATGAAGTCGGATTTTTTGCATTGCGGTTGTACCCTACATTGAAGCTCAAAAGTGTTTTTGGGCATAACTCTTAGCCCGAAAAATATTTTTAAACGATTCTTGTGCCTAAAGTGGTTTTTTTTCTTGCTCCACTGGCTCGGGCACGTCATAGTGTGGAAATAATAAAGTTGGATTTTTCATGCAAGTAGTGCTCTACATTGAACGTGAAGAGTATTTTTCCGATAACTCTTATCTCGCAAAACATTTCGGGATTCTTGCGCCTAAAGTTGCATTTTCCATGCTCAATAGAGATTCTTCAAGTCCGAATGGGAAAAAAAATGAAATCGGATTTTTCGTACCCGGTTGTGCCCTACATTAAAGCTCAAAAGTGTTTTTGGCATAACTCTTAGCCCGAAAAGATTTCTAAACGATTCAAGTGCCTAAAGTGGTTTTTTTCCTTGCTCCACAGCTCCGGCACGTCAAAGTGGAAATAATAAAGTATGATTTTTCTTGCAAGTAGTGCTCTACATTGAATGTGAATAGTATTTTGCCGATAACTCTTATCTCGCAAAACATTTCTGATTGATTCTTTCACCTAAAGTTGCATTTTCCATGCTCAACAGATTCCTCAAGTCTGAATGGGAAAAAAATGAAGTCGGGATTTTCTGTACCCGGGTTGTGTGCCTACATTGAAGCTCAAAAGTGTTTTTGGCATAACTCTTAGCCCCGAAAAAACATTTCTAACCGATTCTTGTGCCTAAAGTGGTTTTTTTCCATGCTCCACAGCTCCACGTCGCATAATGTGGAAATAACAAAGTTGGATTTTTCTGCAAGGGTATGCTCTCCATTGAACGTGAAGTAGTATTTTTGCCGATAACTCTTATCTCTGCAAAACATTTCTGATTGATTCTTGCGCCTAAAGTTGCATTTTCCATGCTCAATAGATTCCTCAAGTCCGAATGGGAAAAAAATGAAGTCGGATTTTTTGTACCGGTTTGTGCCCCTACATTGAAGCTCAAAAGTGTTTTTGGCATAACTCTTAGCCCGAAAAATATTTCTAAACGATTCTTGTGCCTAAAGTGGTTTTTTTCCATGCTCCACGGACTCGGCACGTCAAAATGTGGAAATAATAAAGTTGGATTTTTCTTGCAAGTAGTGCTCTACATTGAACGTGAAGAGTATTTTGCCGATAACTTTTATCTCGCAAAACATTTCGATTGATTCTTTCGCCTAAAGTTGCATTTTCCATGCTCAATGGATTCCTCAAGTCCGAATGGGAAAAAAATGAAATCGGATTTTTCGTACCAATTGTGCCCTTACATTGAAGCTCAAAAGTGTTTTTGGCATAACTCTTAGCCCGAAAAATATTTCTAAACGATTCTTGTGCCTAAAGTGGTTTTTTTTTCATGCTCCACAGACTCGGCACGTCGTATAGTGGAAATAATAAAGTTGGATTTTTCAATGCAAGTAAGGCTCTACATTGAACGTGAAGAGTATTTTTCCGATAACTCTTATCTCGCAAAACATTTCGATTTATTTTTGCGCCTAAAGTTGTTTTCCATACTCAATGATCTCAAGTCCCAATGGGAAAAAAAAAAATGAAGTCGGATTTTTCGTACCAGTTGTGCCCTACATTGAAGCTCAAAAGTGTTTTTGGTATAACTCTTAGCCGTAAAATATTTCTAAACGATTCTTGTGCCTAAAGTGGTTTTTGCCATGCTCCTAGCCCCGTCACGTCAAAATGTGGAAATAATAAAGTTGGATTTTTCGTGCAAGTAGTGCTCTACATTGAACGTGAAGAGTATTTTGCCGATAACTCTTATCTCGCAAAACATTTCTGATTCTCCTAAAGTTTTTTTGCTAAAAGGGTTTTCGAATGGGAAAAAAAGAAAAGTGGGTTTTTCATACCGGTTGTGCCCTACATTGAAGCTCAAAAGTGTTTTGGCATAACTCTTAACCGAAAAACATTTGTAAACGATTCTTGTGCCTAAAGTGGTTTTTTTCGGTGCTCCAGCTTTGGCCGTAGAATGTGGAAACAATAAATTGGATTTTTCGTGCAAGTAGTGCTCTACATTGAATGTGTGAAGGGTATTTTCCCGATAACTCTTATCTCGCAAAACATTTCGATTGATTCTTGCGCCTAAAGTTGCATTTTCCATGCTCAATAGATTCCTCAAGTCCCGAATGGGAAAAAAATGAAGTTGGATTTTTCGTACCGGTTGTGTCTTACATTGAAGCTCAAAGGTGTTTTTGGCATAACTCTTAGCCGAAAAATATTTCTAAACGATTCTTGTGCCTAAAGTGGTTTTTTTCTTGCTCTACTGACCTCGGCACGTCAGAGTGTGGAAATAATAAAGTTGGATTTTTTGCAAGTAGTGCTCTACATTGAACGTGAAGAGTATTTTTCCGACAACTCTTATCTCGCAAAACATTTTTCGATTGATTCTTGCGCCTAAAGTTGCATTTTCCATGCTCAAAAGATTCCTTAAGTCCGAATGGAGAAAAATGAAATCGGATTTTTCGTACAGTTGCTGCCCTACATTGAAGCTCAAAAGTGTTTTTGGCATAACTCTTAGCCCGAAAAACATTTCTAAACGATTCTTGTGTCAAAAGTGGTTTTTTTTTTCCATGCTCCTAGCTCCGTCACGTCGAATGTGGAAATAATAAAGTTGGATTTTTCGTGCAAGTAGTTCTCTACATTGAGCAATGAAGAGTATTTTTGCCGATAACTCTTATCTCGAAAACATTTATGTTGGGATTCTTTAGCCTAAAGTTGCATTTTCCATGCTCAATAGATTCCTCAGTCCGAATGGGAAAAAAATGAAGTCGGATTTTCGTACCGGTTGTGCCCTACATTGAAGCTCAAAAAGTGTTTTTGGCATAACTCTTAGCCCGAAAAATATTTCTAAACGATTCTTGTGCCTAAAGTGGTTTTTTTCCATGCTCCACGGCTCCGGCACGTCGGAGTGTGGAAATAATCAAAGTTGGATTTTTTCGTGCAAGTAGTGCTCTACATTGAACGTGAAGAGTATTTTTTCGATAACTCTTATCTCGCAAAACATTTCGATTGATTCTTGCACCTAAAGTTGCATTTTCCATGCTCAAAGATTCCTCAAGTCCGAATGGGAAAAAATGAAGTCGGATTTTTCGTACCGGTTGTGCCCTACATTGAAGCTCAAAAGTGTTTTTGGCATAACTCTTAACCCGAAAATATTTCTAAACGATTCTTGTGCCTAAAGTGGTTTTTTTCCATGCTCCAGACTCCGAACACGTCATAGTGTGGAAATAATAAAGTTGGATTTTTCATGCAAGTAGTGCTCTACATTGAACGTGAAGACTATTTTGCCGATAACTTTTATCTCGCAAAACATTTCGATTGTTTCTTTGCGCCTAAAGTTGTATTTTCACATGCTCAATAGATTCCTCAAGTCCTAATGGGAAAAAAATGAAATCGGATTTTTCGTTCCGGTGTCTTTACATTGAAGCTCAAAAGTGTTTTTGGCATAACTCTTAGCCCGAAAAATATTTCTAAACGATTCTTGTGCCTAAAGTGGTTTTTTCCATGCTCCACAGCTCGGCACGTCGAGAATGTGGAAATAATAAAGTCTGATTTTTCGTGCAAGTAGTGCTCTACATTGAACGTGAAGAGTATTTTGCCGATAACTCTTATCTCGCAAAACATTTCTGATTGATTGCACCTAAAGTTGCTTTTCCATGCTCAAAGATCCTCAAGTCCGAATGGGAAAAAAATAAAATCGGATTTTTCGTACCAAGTTGTTCTACATTGAAGCTCAAAAGTGTTTTTGGATAACTCTTAGCCCGAAAAATATTTCTAAACGATTCTTGTGCCTAAAGTGGTTTTTTTCCATGCACCAGACTCCGGCACGTCACAGTGTGGAGATAATAAAAGTTGGATTTTTCGTGCAAGTAGTGCTCTACATTGAACGTGAAGAGTATTTTGCCGATAACTCTTATCTCGCAAAAACATTTTCCGATTAAGTTGTATTTTCCATGCTAATAGATTCCTTAAGTCCTAATGGGAAAAAATGAAATCGGATTTTTCGTACCCGCCAGCCCTACATTGAAGCTCAAAAGTGTTTTTGGCATAACTCTTAACCCGAAAATATTTGCTAAACGATTCTTGTGCCTAAAGTGGTTTTTTTTCCATGCTCTACGCTTTGGCACGTCGAATGTGGAAACAATAAAGTTGGATTTTTCTTGCAAGTAGTGCTCTACATTGAATGTGAAGAGTATTTTGCCAATAACTCTTATCTCGCAAAACATTTCGATTGATTCTTTCGCCTAAAGTTGCGTTTTCCATGCTCAATAGATTTCTCAAGTCCGAATGGGAAAAAAAATGAAGTGGGATTTTTTCGTAATAGTTGTACCCCTACATTGAAGCTCAAAAGTGTTTTGGGCATAACTCTTAGCCCGAAAAAATATTTCTAAACGATTCTTGTGCCTAAAGTGGTTTTTTTTTTTCCACGCTCCGGCACGTATGTGGAAATAATAAAGTTGGATTTTTCATGCAAGTAGTGCTCTACATTGAACGTGAAAAGTTTTTTTGCCGATAACTCTTATCTCGCAAAACCATTTTAGATTGATTCTTTCGCCTAAAAGTTGCATTTTTCCATGCTCACTAGATTCTTTAAGTCCGAATGGGGAAAAATGAAATCGGATTTGTCGTACCGTTTGTGCCCCCTACATTGAAGCTCGAAAGTCTTTTTGGCATAACTCTTAGCCCGAAAATAGATTTCTAAACGATTCTTGTGCCTAAAGTGGTTTTTTTCCACGCCCCACTCCCACGTCGTAATGTGGAAATAATAAAGTTGGATTTTTCTTGCAAGTAGTGCTCTACATTGAACGTGAAGAGTATTTTGCCGATAACTCTTATCTCGCAAAACATTTCGATTGATTCTTGCGCCTAATGTTTTTCCATGCCAATAGATTCCCAAGTCAATGGGAAAAATGAAGTCGGATTTTGTACCAGTGTGCCCTACATTGACTCAATATGTTTTGGCATAACTCTACCCGAAAAATATTTCTAAACGATTCTTGTGCCTAAAGTGGTTTTTGCCATGCCTCACGTCGGGAATGTGGAAATAATAAAGTTGGATTTTTCGTGCAAGTAGTGCTCTACATTAAACGTGAAGAGTATTTTGCCGGTTAACTTTTATCTCGCAAAACATTTCGATTGATTCTTTCGCCTAAAGTTGCATTTTCCATGCTCAATGGATTCCTCAAGTCCGAATGGGAAAAAAATGAATTCGGATTTTTCGTACCAATTGTGCCCTACATTGAAGCTCAAAAGTGTTTTTTGGATAACTCTTAGCCCGAAAAAATATTTCTAAACGATTCTTGTGCCTAAAGTGGTTTTTTTTCCATGCTCCCAGCTCCGTCACGTCGTAATGTGGTAATAATAAAGTTGGATTTTTTCTTGCAAGTAGTGCTCTACATAGAACGTGAAGAAGTATTTTGCCGATAACTCTTATCTCGATAAACATGTTTCCGATTTATTTTTCGCCTAAAGAGTCCGAATGGCAAAAATAAAATGGGTTTTCGTACCAGTTGTCTTTACATTGAAGCTCAAAAGTGTTTTTAGATAACTCTTGGCCCGAAAAATATTTCTACACGATTCTTGTGCCTAAAGTGGTTTTTTCCATGCTCCACGGCTCCGGCACGTCAGAATGTGGAAATAATAAAGTTGGATTTTTCGTGCAAGTAGTGCTCTACATTAAACGTGAAGAGTAGTTTTCCGATACCTCTTATCTCGCAAAAAACATTTCGCGATTCATGACTAGTTGTATTTTCCGCTCTAAAAGATTCCTCAAGTCCGAATGGGAAAAAAATGAAGTCGGATTTTTCATACCGAGTTGTGCCCTACATTGAAGCTCAAAAGTGTTTTGGCATAACTCTTAGCTCGAAAAACATTTGTAAACGATTCTTGTGCCTAAAGTGGTTTTTTTCCATTCTGCAGCATTTGGCACGTCGTAATGTGGAAACAATAAAATTGGATTTTCTTGCAAGTAGTGCTCTACATTGAATGTGAAGAGTATTTGCCAATAACTCTTATCTCTACAAAACATTTTCAAGTTGATTCTTTCGCCTAAAGTTGCGTTTCCATGCTCAATAGATTCCACAAGTCCGAAGTGGGAAAAAAAGAAGTCGGATTTTCGTACCGGTTGTGCCCTACATTGAAGCTCAAAGTGTTTGGGCATAACTCTTAGCCCGAAAAATATTTATATACGATTCTTGTGCCTAAAGTGGTTTTTTTCATGCTCCACAACTCCTAGACGCTCAGTGTGGAAATAATAATGTTGGTTTTTCCATGCAAGTAGTGCTCTACATTGAATGTGAAGAGTATTTTTCCGATAATTCTTATCTCGCAAACCATTTCGGATTGATTCTTGCGCCTAAAGTTGCATTTTTCCCTGCTCAAAAGATTCTTTAAGTCCGAATGGGAAAAAAATGAAATCATATTTTTCGCACCCAGTTGTGCCCTACATTAAAGCCTCGAAAGTATTTTTGGCATAACTCTTAGCCCGAAATAGATTTCTAAACGATTGTTTGCCAAAAGTGGTTTTTTTTCCATGCTCCACAGCTCCGGCACGTCGAGCTAAAGTGGAAATAATAAGTCTCGATTTTTCTTGCAAGTAGTGCTCTACATTGAACGGGAAGAGTATTTTGCCGATAACTCTTATCTCGCAAAACATTTTCTGATTGATTCTTTCGCCTAAAGTTCCGTTTTCCATGATCAATAGATTCCTCAAGTTCTGAATGGGAAAAAAGTTAAGTCGGATTTTTCAGACCGGGCCTGTTTGCACATACATTGAAGCTCTAAAGTGTTTTTTTGCATAACTCCTTAGCCCGAAAAATATTTGTAACCGATTCTTGTGTCTAATGTGGTTTTTTTCATGCTCCACGCCTCCGGCAGCGCCGTCAGGAATGTGGAAATAACAAAGTGCATTTTTTCTTGCAAGTAGTGCTCTACATTGAACGTGAAGTGTATTTTTGCCGATAACTCTTATCTCTGCAAAACATTTCCTGATTGATTCTTGCGCCTAATGTTTCGTTTTCCATGCTCATAGATTCCACAAGTCCCAATGGGAAAAAAAAATGAAGTCGGATTTTTTATTACCGCTTGTACCCTACATTGAAGTTCAAAAGTGTTTTGGGCATAACTCTTAGCCCGAAAAATATTTATATACGATTCTTGTGCCTAAAGTGGTTTTTTTTTTTTCATGCTCCTTGACTCCGGCACGTCGGAGTGTGGAAATAATAATGTTGGATTTTTCATGTTAGTAGTGCCTCTACATTGAATGTGAAGAGTATTTTTCCGATAATTTTTATCTCTTAAACCATTTGATTGATTCTTGCGCCTAAAGTTGCATTTTTCCCTGCTCAAAAGATTCTTTTAGTCTTCGAATGGGAAAAAATGAAATCATATTTTTCGTACCCGAGTTGTGCCCTACATTAAAGCTCGGAGTGTTTTTGGCATAACCTCTTAGCCCGAAATAGATTTCTAAACGATTCAAGTGCCAAAAGTGGTTTTTTTCCATGCTCCAGCCACCTCCGGCACGTCGAAAGTGGAAATAATACCGTCTCGATTTTTTTTGCAAGTAGTGCTCTACATTGAACGTGAAGAGTATTTTGCCGATAACTCTTAACTCGCAAAACATTTCTGATTGATTCTTTCGCCTAAAGTTGCGTTTTCCATGATCAATAGATTCCTCGAAGTCCTGAATGGGAAAAATCTTAGTCGGATTTTTTGCCTGCACTACAGGTTGTTTGCCATACATTGAAGCTCAAAAGTATTTTTGGCATAACTCTTAGCCCGAAAAATATTTGTAACCGATTCTTGTGCGTAATGTGGTTTTTTTCCATGCTCCGCGGCTCCGGCATCGTCGGGAATGTGGAAATAACAAAGTTGCATTTTTCTTGCAAGTAGTACTCTACCATTGAACGTGAAGTGTATTTTGCCGATAACTCTTATCTCGCAAAACATTTCTGATTGATTCTTGCGCCTAATGTTTCGTTTTCCATTCTCTCTAGATTCCTCAAGTCCGAATGGGAAAAAATGAAGTCGGATTTTTCGTACCCGGGCCATGCCCTACATTGAAGCACACAAAAGTGTTTTTGCATTACTTTTAACCGAAAAAAAATTTGTAAATGATTCTTGTGCCTAAAGTGGTTTTTTCCATGCTCCACAGCCTAGGCACGTCGAAAGTGGAAAAGGTAATAGTCTGATTTTTTTCTTGCTGGTATTGCTCTTTACAGGAACGTACAAGAGTATTTTGCCGATAACTCTTATCTCGCAAAACATTTCCCGATTTATTATTTCGCCTAAAGAGTCCGAATGGGAAAAAAATGAAATCTGGATTTTTCAAAATTTTGGTTGTTCTTCATTGAAGCTCAAAAGTCATTTGGCATAACTCTTAACCCGAAAAACATTTGTAACGATTGCTTGTGCCTAAAGTGGTTTTCCGTGCTCTACAGCTTTTGGCACGTCGAATGTGGAAACAATAAATTGGATTTTTCTTGCAAGTAGTGCTCTACATTGAATGTGAAGAGTATTTTGCCAATAACTCTTATCTCGCAAAACATTTCTGATTGATTCTTTCGCCTAAATTTGCGTTTTCCATGTCAGATAAATTCCTGAAGTCGAATGGGAAAAAAAAGTGAAGTAAGTTTTTCGTACCGGTTGTACCCACCATTGCTTGAAGCTCGAAAGTGTTTTGGGCATAACTCTTAGCCAGAAATGTTTATATCTGATTCTTGTGCCTAAAGTGGTTTTTATTGCTCCACAGCAGGCACGTCGAGTGTGGAAATAATAATGTTGGATTTTTCATGCAAGTAGTGCTCAACATTGAATGTGAAGAGTATTTTTCCGATAATTCTTATCTCGCAAACCATTTCAGATTGATTCTTCCGCCTAAAAGTTGCATTTTCCCTGCTCAAGAGATTCTTTAAGTCCGAGATGGGAAAAAAAATGGAAATCATATTTTTCATTACCCAGTTGTGCCACACATTAAAGCTCGAGAAAGTGTTTTTGGCACCAACTCCCAGCCCGAAATAGATTTCTAAACGATTCAAGTGCCAAAAGTGGTTTTTTCCATGCTCCCACAGCTCGGCACGTCGGGAAAGTGGAAATAATAAAGTCTGATTTTTCTTGCAAGTAGTGCTCTACATTGAACGTGAAGAGTATTTTGCCGATAACTCTTAACTTCATAAAACATTTACGATGATTGATTCTTTAAGTAGCCTAAAGTTGCGTTTTCCATGATCAAATAGATTCCTCGAGTCTGAATGGGAAAAATATTAAGTCGGATTTTTCGTACCCGATTTGTTTGCCCATACATTGAAGCTCAAAAGTATTTTTGGCATAACTCTTAGCCGAAAAATATTTGTAACCGATTCTTGTGCGTAATGTGGTTTTCCATGCTCCACGGCTCAGACGCATTCGAGAATGTGGAAATAACAAAGTTGCATTTCTTGCAAGTAGTGCTCTACATTGAGCGTGAAGTGTATTTTACCGATAACTCGCCTCTGCTCAAACATTCCGATTGATTCACATGCACTTTAATGTTTCGTTTTCCATGCTCTATAGATTCCTCGAGTCCGAATGGGAAAAAAATGAAGTCGGATTTTTCGTACCGGTCGTGCCCTACATAGAAGCACAAAAGTGTTTTTGGCATTACTTTTAACCCGAAAAAATTTGTAAATGATTCTTGTGCCTAAAGTGGTTTTTCCATGCTCCACGAAGCTCTGTACGTCCCAGAAAGTGGAAATAATAAAGTCGTTTTCTTGCAAGTATTGCTCTACATTGAACGTGAAGAGTATTTTGCCGATAACTCTTATCTCGCAAAACATTTCCGATTTATTATTTAAGCCTAAAGTCCGAATGGGAAAAAATGAAATCGGATTTTTCGTACCGGTTGTACCCTACATTGAAGCTCAAAAGTTATTTGGCATAACTCTTAACCCGAAAAACATTTGTAAACGATTCTTGTGCCTAAAGTGGTTTTCCGTGCTACTACGGCTTTGGCACGTCGAGAATGTGGAAACAATAAAATTGGATTTTTCTTGCAAGTAGTGCTCTACATTGTGAATGTGAAGAGTATTTGCCAATAATATATCTCGCAAAACATTGATTGATTCTTTCGCCTAAATTTGCGTTTTCCATGCTCAATAGATTCCTGAATTCCGAATGGGAAAAAAAATGAAGTCGGATTTTTCGTACCAGTTATTACCTATTTGAAGCACAAAAGTGTTTTGGGCATAACTCTTAGCCCGAAAAATATTTATATACGATTCTTGTGCCTAAAGTGGTTTTTCATGCTTTCACGGCTCGACGCACGTCAGTGGAAATAATAATGTTGGATTTTCATGCAAGTAGTGCTCTACATTGAATGTGAAGTATTTTTCCGATGTTCTTATCTCGCAAACCGTGAATTGATTCTTGCGCCTAAAGTTGCATTTTCCCTGCTTTCAGATTCTTTAAGTCAGAATGGGAATAAGAAATAAGTATATATTTCGTGCAGTTGTACCCTACATTAAAGCTCGAAAGTGTTTTTGGCATAACTCTTAGCCCGAAATAGATTTCTAAACGATTCAAGTGCCAAAAGTGGTTTTTTCCATGCTCACAACTCAGGCACGTCGGAAAGGTGGAAATAATAAAGTACGATTTTCTTGCAAGTATTGCTCTACATTGAGGAACGTGAAGAGTATTTTGCCGATGCTCTTATCATAAAGCATTTCCG
The DNA here is from genome assembly GCA_947646795.1 of Beta lomatogona. NCBI lineage: Eukaryota > Viridiplantae > Streptophyta > Magnoliopsida > Caryophyllales > Amaranthaceae > Beta > Beta lomatogona. The sequence continues at coordinate 194,474 of CANSNZ010000954.1, forward strand.
ATTTATTATTACCGCCTAAAGAGTCCGAATGAGGAAAAAAATGAAATCGGATTTTCGTACCGGTTATTGCCCTACATTGAACACAAATTTTTTGGCATAACTCTTAACTTGAAAAATATTCTAAACGATTCTTGTGCCTAAAGTGATTTTTTGCCATGCACCACAGCTCAGGCACGTCGAATGTCGAAATAATAAAACTGGATTTTCTTGCAAGTAGTGCTCTACATTGAGCATTGAAGAGTATTTTGCCGATAACTTTATCTCGCAAAACATTTCGATTGATTCTTTGCGCCTAAAATTGCGTTTTCCATGCTCAATCGATTCCTCGAGTCCGAATGGGAAAAAAAATGAAAATGAGCGAATTTTTAGTACCAATTGTGCCCTACATTGAAGCTCAAAAGTGTTTTTAGAATAACTCTTAGCCGAAAAATATTTCCTAGCGATTCTTGTGCCTAAAGTGGTTTTTTTTTCCATGTGCTCCACAGCTTCCAGACCGTAGAAAGTGGAAATAATAAAGTCGATTTTTCTTGCAAGTATTGCTCTGGCTGAACGTGAAGAGTATTTTGCCAATAACTCTTATCTCGATAAACATTTCCGATTTATTTTATCGCCTAAAGATTCGAATGGGAAAAAAAAAATAAAATAGGATTTTTCGTACCGGTTGTGCCATGCATTGAAGCTCAAAAGTGTTTTAGATAACTCTTAGCTAGAAAAATATTTCTAAACGATTCTTATTGCCTAAAGTGGTTTTTGCCGTGCACCACGGCTCAGGCACGTCGAATGTGGAAATAATAAAGTTGGATTTTCGTGCAAGTAGTGCTCTACATTGAACGTGAATAGTATTTTTGCGCTCTTATCTCGTAAACATTTCCGATTTATTATTTCGCCTAAAGAGTCAGAATGGGAAAAAAATGAAGTCGGATTTTTCGTACCAGTTGTGCCCTACATTGAAGCTCAAAAAGTGTTTTTGGCATAACTCTTAACCCGAAAAACATTATGCTTGATTCTTATGCCTAAAGTGGATTTTTCCGTGCTCTACGGCTTTTGGCACGTCGGAATGTGGAAACAATAAAGTTGGATTTTTCTTGCAAGTAGTGCTCTACATTGAATGTGAAGAGTATTTTCTTGGAAGTAACTCTTATCTCGCAAAACATTTCGATTGATTCTTTACTTTAAAGTTGCGTTTTTCCATGCTTTCCCGATAAGATTTCTCATGAGAATCCGAATGGGGAAAAAATAAAGTCGGATTTTCGAACCAGTTGTACCCTACATTAAAAGAAAACAAAAGTGTTTTGGGCATAACTCTTAGAAAAATATTTATATCGATTCTTGTGCCTAAAGTTGTTTTTTTCATGCTCCACGGCTCCGGCACGCGTCGAAGTGTGGGTAATAATGTTGGATTTTCGTGCAAGTAGTGCTCTACATTGAGCGTGAAGAGTATTTTTCCGATAATTCTTATCTCATAAAAACATTTCAGATTGATTCTTGCGCCTAAAGTTGCATTTTCCCTGCTCAAAAAGATTCTTTAATTCCGAATAGGGAAAAAATGAAATAAATATTTTCGTACCGGTTGGCCTTACTACATTAAAACTCAAAAGTGTTTTGGCATAACTCTTAGCCCGAAATAGATTTCTAAAAACGATTCAAGTGCCAAAAGTGGTTTTTCCATGCTCACAGCTCGGCACGTCGGAAGGTGGAAATAATAAAGTCTGATTTTTCTTGCAAGTAGTGCTTTACATTGAACGTGAATAGTATTTTGCCGATAACTCTTTATCTCGCTTAAAACATTTCTGATTGATTCTTTTCGCCTAAAGTTGCGTTTTCCATGATCAATAGATTCCTCAAGTGGAATGGGAAAAAATGATGCCGGTTTTTTCGTACTGGTTAGTGTTGTAAATTCTGAATTGGTCACTATGCCTAAAGGATTTTTGCATTACGGCTCCACGTCAGAATAAGCAGGAAATGATAAAAGTCAGGTTTTTTCCTGCGAGTAATGCTTTCATTTGAAGTGAGATTATTTTGCTAAGACAACTCTTTCATCTTTGCAAAAGCGTTTTTCTAGTGTTCTGCAGCCTAAGTTTGCATTTCTCCCATGTTCGAGGGACTCAATTTGGTGGAAAAAGTAGTTTTGTGGACTTTCAGATTTAATGCGCCTCTACCAGATCTGAAGGTGACGGCATAATTCTCGCTGAAACATATGGCAGTAACGCACAGTGACAACCTGTATCGCTCGAGCAGCTAGATATAAATGTTGTGGTGCTCTGGTTTAGTGATTGCCATTTAGGTGAACAGTATGTATTATTAACCTCGCAAACATTCTGATCGATACTGCTGAAGATTGTGTTTTCCATGCTCAATAGATTCCTGGAGTCCGAAATCGGAAAAAAAGTCGGATTTTTCGTACTAGTTGTGCCCTACATTGAAGCTCAAAAGTGTTTTTGGCATAACTCTTTGCTGAAAAATATTAATATACGATTCTTGTGCCTAAAGTGGTTTTTCCATGCTCCACAAAAACTCGGAGCACGTCAGTGTGGAAATACATAAAGAGTTGGATTTTCGTGCAAGTAGTGCTCATTGAACATTGAAGAGTATTTGCCGATAACTCTTATCTCGCAAAACATTTCTAATTGATTCTTGCGCCTAATGTTGCGTTTTCCCAGCATAATTGATTCCTCAAGTCTGAATAGGGAAAAAAATTAAAGTCGGATTTTAATTTGGGTTAATGCATGCATTTGGGAAACAAAAGTGTTTTTGGCTTTACTTTTAACCCAGAAAAATATTTGTAAATGATTCTTGTGCCTAAAGTGGGTTTTTCCATGCTCCACGGCTCAGGCACGTTAGAATGTGGAAATAATCAAGAGTAGATTTGTCTGTAAGGTAGTGCTCCACATTGAACGTGAATAGTATTTTGCCGATAAACAACATCTCGCATAAAGCATTTCTGATTGATTCTTTCGTCTAAAGTTGCGTTTTCCATGCTCAATTGATTCCTCAAGTCCGAATGGGAAAAAAATAAAGTCGGATTTTGCTTACCGATTGGGCCTATATTAAAGCTCAAAAGTGTTTTGGCATACAGCGAAAAATATTTCTAAACGATTCTTGTGCCTAAAGAGGTTTTTGCCATGCTCGTAGCTCTCGAGATAATGAATGTTGGAAATAATCCAAGTGCGGTTGTCTTGCGAGTAGTGCTCCACATTGAACTTGAATAGTATTTACTGCCGATAACTCTTATCTCGCAAAACATTTCTGATTTATTCTTTCCGCGAAAGTTTCATTTTCCATGTTCACTAGATTCCTGAAATCCGAATGGAAAAAATGATGTCCGGATTACTCGTACCCGGTTATTGCGTACATCTAAGCTCGAAAAATATTGTAAACGATTCTTGTGCCTACAGTGGTTTTTCATGCTCCACAGCTCCGGCACGTCAAGTGTGGAAATACTAAAGTTGGATTTTTCGTGCAAATAGTGCACTTTCTACATTGAACGTGAAGAGTATTTTACTTGATATCTCTTATCCTAATAAACATTTCCTGATTGATTCTTTCGCCTAAAGTTGCATTTTCCAAGCTCAATAGATTCCTCAAGTCCGAATGAGAAAAAAAGTCGGATTTTTCGTACAGTTCTTTTTACATTTGAAGCCTCAAAAGTATTTTTGGCATAACTCTTAGCACGAAAAATATTAATATACGATTCTTGTGCCTAAAGTGGATTTTGCACATGCTCACAGCTCGAGGCACGTCAGAGTGTGGAATAATAAAAGTTGGATTTTTTCGTGCAAGTAGTGCTCTACATTGAACGTGAGAGAGAATTTTTCCAATAATTCTTATCATAAAAGATTTCGAATTGACTCTTGCGCCTAAAGTGGCATTTTCCATGCTCAACAGATTCTTTATGTCCGAATGGGAAAAAAAATGAAATCAGATTTTGTGCAGAGTTGTGCCCTACATTAAAGCTCAAAAGTGTTTTTCATAACTCTTAGCCCGAAATATATTTCTAAACGATTCAAGTGCCTAAAGTTGTTTTTTCCAAGCTCACAGCTTGGCACGTCGAGAAATTGGAAATAATAAAGTCTGATTTTTCTTGCAAGTAGTGCTCCACATTGAGCATGAAGAGTATTTTGCCGATAACTCTTATCTCGCAAAACATTTCGATTGATTCTTTCGCCTAAAGTTGCGTTTTCCATGCTCGATTGATTCCCCAGTCCCGAATGAGAAAAAAAATAAATTCGGATTTTCGCTAGTTGTGCCCTACATTGAAGCTCAAAAGTGTTTTGGCATAACTCTTAGCACGAAAAATATTAATATACGATTCTTGTGCCTAAAGTGGTTTTGCATGCTCCTGGCTCAGGCCCGTAGAGTGTGGAAATAATCAAGTTGGATTTTTTCGTGCAAGTAGTGCTTTCTGATGAACTGAAGAGTAATTTGTCGATAACTCTTATCTCGCTAAACATTTCTGATTGATTTTTTTCCCGAATAAAGTTTCATTTTCCATGTTCACTAGATTCTGTGAAATCCGAATGGGAAAAAAATGAAATTCGTTTTCGTACCGGTTATTGCTTATTTGAAATTCAAAAGTGTTTTTGGCATAACCCTTAACCCGAAAAATATTTCCAAGCGATTCTTGTGCCTAAAGTGGTTTTTCGTGCTCCCACTGACTCGACGCGTCAGTGTGGAAATAATAAAGTTGGATTTTTCATGCAAGTGGTGCTCTACATTGAGCGTGAAAGAGTATTTTCCGATAACTCTTATCTCGCAAAAACATTTCTGATTGATTCTCGCGCTTAAGGTGCGTTTTTCCATGCTCAATAGATTCCTTAAGCCCGAGTGAGAAAAAATGAAGTCAGTTTTTCGTACCCGGTTATTGCCCCTACATTAAGGCTCAAAGTGTTTTGGCAGAAACTCTTAGCGCGAAAAATATTTTTAAACGATTCTTATTGTGCCTACGAGTGGTTTTCAATTCTCCACGGCTCGGAACGTCAAAATGTGGAAATAATAAAGTTGGATTTTTTCGTGCAAGTAGTGCTCTACTTAGAAACGTGCAAAGTATTTTGCGAAAACGTTTTCTAGCAAAGCATTTCTGATTGATTCTTTCGCCTAATTTTGTATTTTCCATGCTCGATAGATTCCTCAAAGTCCGAGATAGGAAAAAAAAATAAAGTTGATTTTTCGTACCGGTTATTGCCCTACATTGGAGCTCAAAAAGAGTTTTTAGCGCCAACTCTTAATACGAAAAATATTTTTAAACGATTCTTATGCCTAAAGTGTTTTACTGCTCATGACTCAAAGTACATCACAATGTGGAAATAATAAAGTTGGATTTTTCGTGCGAAGTAGTGCTCGGCAGTAAACGTGAAGAGTATTTTTGTAAACATTTCGGTTGTGTGCGCCTAAAGTATTGGCATTTTCTTCTCAAAGATTCCTCGGTTCCGAATGGGAAAAAAAAAATGATGTCGGATTTTTCGTACCAATTGTGCCCTATATTGAAGCTCAAAGTGTTTGGTATAACCCTTGCTTTCAGAAAAATATTTGTAAACTATTCTTGTGCCTAAAATGGTTTTCACAGCTCCTGACTCGACCGTTCGAATGTGGAAATAATAAGGACTAGGATTTTCTTGCAAGTTGTACCTCTTTACATTGAGCGTGAAGAGTATTTCTTGATGCTCTTATCTCGCAAAACATTTCGATTGAAGTGTTTCGCCTAGGATTGCATTTTCCATGCTCAATGGAATTCCTCGACTCCAAATGAAGAAAAAAAATGAAGTCGAGATTTTCGTACCGGTTATTTGTTTGTAGCTCAAAGCGTTTTTGGTATAACTCTTAGCCGAAAAATATTAATATCGATTCTTGTGCCTAAAGTGGTTTTCCCATGCTCCACGGCTAGGCCGTCGAGGAATGTGGAAATAATAAAGTTGGATTTTTCGTGCAAGTAGTGCTCTACATTGAAGCGTGAATAGTATTTTC